>WEKW01000083.1:156443-187309 GCA_013389905.1 Sula dactylatra
CGCGGCAGCGGGTTACCGCTGGCCTGGCCCGGGCTGGCGGAGGGCACGCCGGGGGCGCACGGGTCAGCGCGAACCGCTCCTGCGAGGGGCTGCTCTGGACTTGCACTGCGGAAATCCTTCGGGTGTTGGCAAGTCCTGTGTGAAAGCAGCGGCTGAGCGGCTGCAGCGCGCTGCCGTTTCGCTCGGCGGTAGGCAAGCAGCTTACAGTCTGCTGAGAGAGGTGGGCTAGGGAACTTTGGTGGCAGGACTCGCTTCCTCCCTTTTCAAGAGCCTCGCTAGGGGCATTCCTCTAACACCATCGGGGAAAAACGTAGGGCAGCCAGCTTCTCCAGATCTCCCAAGAATTGGGAGAAGCTCACCTTAAACATCTTAAGTGACAGCTCCTCTTGTGGGAACAATGGGAGGAGGCCAGCAGGGAGCCTATGAGGGCTTGTATTTTATTTACAGCATGTCAGAACACCACCAAGTAAAGCACAGTAAACAAAAGTTTTGCCTGAGGAAGCATACCATTAAAAAGCCAAGCAAACACAATGCAACCAAGTCCTAAAGCAACTTACAGGCTCTGTGCCAATACGAACTTGGTAGGTATAAAAATAAATATATGATTTGCTCTGGGTGTTGCTAAGCAGTTCATTCAAGGAGCCACAGCAAATACCACTGGGAAGAGAGTGAGTTAAGTGGTTTTGTCTGAGGCTTAAGTGGAACAGCCACTACTCCCAGCAGTTCTCACCCCCAGAGCCAGCTGCAAGTAAACTGTAGTTCACCTTTCCCCATCTATGGGTGACAGTGCTACATGCTGGAAAGTTTGGCCTTGAGCCACGTTGCCTCTGCTGTTTCACCTGAAGTCCTGTTTAAAAGATTTGACCATGATTGCTTTCCTAGAGATGCTATAGTATCACTGAGCCACCAAATAAAGCAATCCTAGAGAAAGGCTGTGGATATATTCACGGATCTGGTGGTAGTACTGGCTCAGGGGAAAATGTCTGAAAGGCAGAGATATGTTCAGACAAGACTAGTGAGTTCCCTACTCTCTGCTGCTTCCTACTGTGAAAGTTGCAGTACTTTCCAAACAGCTTCTGTCTTGTACACTTGTCACTTCTGGAAAGGAGCAGGTGGGTAATCCATGGGATAAAACCACCTATTTTAATTGGATGTTAACTCAGTATGAGTTGGAGTAGGGAACAGAACAAAAGACAGACTATGGGACTGAAATGTAGTTTTAACAGGTAGTTGGAACTGCATGATTACCCACAGCTATCAGATGTGTGACAAACCCATTTGCAGTTTATCATAAAGGCTATCATGACAACAGCATGCAAGGAAGTGATGGACAAACAGCAGTTGTCTTCTCCCTCCTATTCACCAAGGGCAAATGTGCATCAAGATTTGCTTTCTGTTATGCCAGTGCAATATCTCTGAAACCTACGAAGCTGGCACAGACAAAGGCATAATTTAATCTCTTATTGCCAAAGCTGATGCTGTCACCTATGCAGAAGTCCAGCATAAGACTCATGCCTCACATCAGCATTATTTCAAGAAACCTATCCATACTGAAGGCACATGCTAGCAAGAGTCTGTCAGTGATGCACATCCAAGAAAATAATCATCACAGACCAGACACTGATCTACTTGCACTGTAGCCTTTTGAAAAGTCTTCATCCTTCCCATATTTGCATTCAGGCTGGGCATACAAAAGCATGAGTAACGAGAAGCCATTCCTAGGCTGAATTCACCCAATCCTAACTGCTGTTAAGCAGTTTCATAAAGGTAACTGAAGTGAACCATAGTAACTTTTGAGAAGTGTCAGCCTAACTGTCTCCATGTCAGCTACCACGTAGCAGACACACCAAAACAGATTCTTACCATAATCTGAACAGAACTTTGAATGAGAAGGTAAATTTTTCTAGGGCTTGGAAGAACTTTGTTTCCAGGTTGGAAACAACCAGGGAGACTCCCATGAGACGTTTACCTGTCTTAATATCTCTGACCTTCATTAACTGCACTCAATTTAATCGCCAGACCAAGATTAAATTGCAAGTGATTTCTCCTCCATGCTCCCCAAATCTTCATGCGGAGAGAAAGAGAGAGAACCTGCCTAGAATAGCTCTTCTATTTAGAGATGTGAAGCAGTTCACACAGACACAAAACAATGCAGCCAGTTACATAAAATGTCTGTACAATGTATCCAAATTTGTTTTATCAATAAGATTTCTGCATAATATTGTATTCTGGGTAAATACAAATACTGAACTAAGTCAATTCAGTCTCTTCCTTAAGCAGAAAACACAAGATACGTCAATTTAGGCATTAACATCTAGATGAGATTCAAGCTCTGCAAACTGTTTTCAGAACCACCATATTCTATGCTCCAAAAAGATTTGGCTAATTGTGCTGGAAGAATAACTTTCCTTCTGAAACGCCTTCAGAATTTGAACTGTATGGAGAACATG
Organism: Sula dactylatra; assembly: GCA_013389905.1. Lineage (NCBI taxonomy): Eukaryota > Metazoa > Chordata > Aves > Suliformes > Sulidae > Sula > Sula dactylatra. The sequence goes on from WEKW01000083.1 coordinate 158,894, forward strand.
AACAATACTGGACTCAGATCCAGTAAATATTAATTTCCTTGCTCCTTCTTTGTCCTCTGCTCCCTTTTGCTGACAGGGAAAACAAAGTACAAAGACCAGAGGCAGAAGTAGAATCTAGGTGTAGGTTCCCAGAGCTCTTCCCACCATGCTGAGAAGCTCTTCATTAAACAACTCCTTTCAACTTGCATCACAAAGAGCAAATTTACACCTTGCAGTGACAGCACGCTACAGAATAGATCCCAAGCTACTATATTTGCATAGCATGTTAGTAGGCAAAGGCTGGAACTGGGGTCAGGAGACACTACTACCATTTCGGTTTGATAAACACTGCTTTTCCCTGCCAACTCAGCTATTGCTTCCTTGCACGTCTTTGCTCAGAGAGCAAAGACCCTGGATAACATGTAAGAGCAATCTTTGCCTTTAATCAAAGTTATATTAGTGCCTCTTTGAAAACACATTTTAAAATCAGATTCTGACTCAGCCTTTGAAAGAAGATTTGATTAGCATTTGATACCAGTTTAATAGGATTGGTTTATAATTTGAACATAAACCGGCACCACCATCAAGAGGTGCCCCATCCATTGTTCAACAATTTTATGGAACTCATACCAGCAAACTGGACTGGAAGAATAAGCTTTACAAAGCAGCTTTTTCATTTTCCCTGCCGCAGATTGTATCATTGTCATGGTTTTAGCTGGGATGGAGTTAAATTTTCTTCACTGTAGCTGGTATAGTGCTGCGTTTTGGACTTAGTATGAAAATAATGTTGATAGCACACTGATGTTTTAGTTGTTGCTGGGTAGTGCTTACACTAGTCAAGGACTTTTCCAGCTTCCCATGCTCTGCCAGGTGCACAAGAAGCCGGGAGGGGAGGGAGCACATCCAAGAGAGCTGATCCGAATTGGCCAAAGGGTATTCCATATCTTGTGACCTCATGCCCAGTATATGAACTGGGGGGAGTTGGCCGGGGGAGGCAGCGATCGCGGCTCGGGGACTGGCGGTGTCGGTCAGCGGGTGGTGAGCGGTTGCAGCACTTGTGGGTTTTTTTCCTTTCCCTTTTTTCCCTGTTTTTCATTCCTCTCTCTCATTATTTTTTTATTATATTATCATTATGATTATTATCATAATCATTATAGTTATCATTACTATTATTACTATCAGTATTTTATTTTAATTATTAAATTGTTCTTATCTCAACCCACAAGTTTTCTTGCTTTTGCTCTTCTGATTCTCCCCCATCCCACTGGGGTGGGGGGAGTGAGCGAGCGGCTGGGTGGTGCTGAGTTGCTGACTGGGGCTAAACCACGACAATCATCTAGGAGTCATTGCTGATGTGCTGCCTCCCCACCCACCATCCTCCCCAAGGAGGGGGAAAGAAATTAGACCTTTGCACGATGGCTCTGGATGTAAGAAAGCATAAGCTTCGTTGTTCACACACACCACCACATTTATTCCAACACATATTCATCTTTAACGGCTCTTTTGGACCGGGCTAGATGCAGTGACTGAAAAAAAAAGGCTTTCCATGAGCATGGCTGCCAGAGCAGGCAGTTAGCTGCAGCCTTTGAAGGCCGTAAGAACCACAATGCTTCCCTCGAGGGGAAAAGATTAATTTACATTGTCCCGAATACTGAAAGCAGACCATTACCAGCCCTTGACAACAGAAACCTCCAGAAAGTTTTTCTTTCTCCTGAAGACTTGCAAAAGCTTCAGAGACTGCAACTAAATCCTTTGGGTACATGAAGGCACACAGGTTTTTTCAATGCGTTATAGAGGACATAGAGAACCTCTACAAGAGTCACAGCCAAATAATAATGTAAGAAAAATATACTAAGCCAGGCAATGGCCTGAGCTGGAATGCCTTTAAAGATATTTATACATCCAAGTACCTGTTGAGAAAAGAATCTAATTCCAAACACATTCACTCTTAATTCCAAACACATTCTGTTTTACTGGTGACCCAAGTTCTTTTCCTTACAATAGAGCAGAGAAACTCCTCTCAAGACAAAGCCTCTGTCAAAGGATGCTTGCCACCATTATTGGGTTTTTTGGTGCTGCAAGATGTCTAATTACAGAAAGCAAACCTTGTAGAAAATATGGTTTGCTAATTCATGCAGAAAAAGATCGACACAATAGGCAGTGGCATGTGTTAGAGGCAATACAGAGCCACCTGAGGGTGGGACCTCAGAGAAGAATGCTATCTACTGACACTATTGCCCCCCTAAAAACATCTGCCCACCTAATGATCCAAACCTGCTCAAACTAGGCAGCAAAAGTTGCTCTAGCTGGACACTTAAGGGCCTAGGCAGCAACACTGAAGGTTGACTGGTTGGTTAGTATCTCCAAGACTGAATTCGAGCCTGGCTTCTGTAGAGTTGTGCCTGCTGACACTAGGTTCAATCTGGTTTAAGCTACCTTCAGAGCCAAACCAGGAGACTGCTGAGGAAGTAAGGGAGGTGGGACATCTGTCCTCTTGAGCCAACATTGTTTTTCTCAAGTCAGAAGATAATTGCTTATTTCAAGAAGGGGTGATGCTGACTGCAGTTCCATCAGCAGTTATGGGTCTTCAGTGATACAGCAGTGTGAGACTCAAGGAAAGCAAGTGATGAGGAGGGTGCAATGAAGGTCAGGAGAACCCTTCAAGCTCAGTTCCTATATCCTCCTTGAAGTCACCATAGAATTTGAGAGGCAGCCCTAAGGAGCAGACACCACATTGAGTCAGAGAAAACACCAGGCGGTGGAGCAGTGCACAGCCAAGTGTTGTGCGTCAGCCACCCGCTAGAGATGGGTTGCGCTATGCTGTTTTACTTGGAAGGACTGAGAAATTCTCTGGCAGCAGATATACCTGCTTTGTGGCTGCTCATGCCAGTGAAACAGCCAAAGAAGCTGTCCAGGATCCAAGAACAAGCCTTGAGATGGCAACTCTTGGCAACGTAACTTCAAATAGTTTGAGAGGCCTCTCCGCACTGTTTATATGTCACCCACAGCCAAAATAAAAAAGAGACAGGATATGTCAGAGCCCAGCACTTTAGAGGAGAGCAGCATTCTGCCAAAAAGCAAAGGGAACAAAATCATAATCCACAGAGGCACGACGGAAGACAGCAATGGATGGGCAACTGGTCCCAGCAAAGACTTTACAGTACTCCCAGGTACAGGGAATTGTCTAGCAGGAAGGTATGTGGCTTGGTGAGGAGGCTGTGATGTTGCCAGGTTGCTGCTAGCTCTACTTAATCCCAGAAAACGGAAAGGCCTCACTCATGCAGCCCTTATTACTAAGGTTGCATTGACTGACACCGGGATTACTCAGCTTTGCAGCTGAAGCTGGATGCGTGGCTGTAAAAAGTCCACAACAGACACAAGGCAGCCAGACAAATGCCCGGGCCTGGCAATTAAAATTTTCCTAATGATATCACAGGTCTTGCTCTGCAGAGGAGCAGGGTCTAGCTAATGGCCAAGCCAGCTGTCAATAGCTGCAGAAGCAAGAGCCGAGGGAGGCTCAGTCCTGAACTAGTCAGCCCTCGCATCTGTTACTTCTTCATTGGCTCTGAACTGAAAGATGCTCTTTCCTCCTGCCTCAAGTCTTCTCAATAGCCAGAGCCTATCCAATTAAAGTTCTTTCAGAGCAGGAGCAGGCTTGTACTGATCAATAATGTCACGGCTGAGGCCTTCTCAAATGCAGGCAAGGAAAATGGTACTTGCTGTTTTAACTCCAGTGCTCTCCAGTATTGGTAGCTACATGAGGAGGAAGGCATAAGGTGTAAAAACAGATGGAAAGAAAGTTGGTAAGAATTAAAATCACAGGATTCAGGCAGGATTTCATAAGTAATTAATTTCTATCTGGTATTTGTTACCACACTGCAGAATCACTACTTCAGTCAAGATTGTCTGTTTTCTCTGCACTGTTTACAATTCTTTTATTAAAGGGAGAGATTTGCTGAGCACAAGGCAAACAGCTTCCAGTTCCAGATGGGAGACAGAAATACAGCTCACAAAAACTCCTTCAGCACAAATGAGGGCTCATGGAGGATGTGCTCCAGACCCTACAGGAAAGCTCCCACATTCAAATATGCCCATGTAGACTTTTCATACCTGGTAGTGCTGCAGAAAAAGTTACTTAGAAGAAGCGGTCTTCCCTGTCCACTCTAAGTAGCACATCAAGGACAGTCATCTTAGCATTTTTCAGAAGACCAGTTCCACAGATTAAAAAAACCCAAGTGTTCAGAAATTCATGAATCAGAACTTAAAGGAATAGTATGAAATTGTAGCAGCTGTAGATTTTTATGCTGTTACTTTAGGGCAATTTTGGGAGCGCTTTTTTTGTCAGGTTTTGACATGGGGAAGGGAGGAAGCTGGAAAAGGAGGGCAATGTCTTAATTTTCAAAATGTTAGAATACAGGTCACATATGTTGAGCTTTCCACTCTCAAAAATCAGGACAGGACAGTGATAAAACATCACACTGAGAGGGAAAGGAGGAAGAAGCAAGCAAACCTAAAGGTATGGTTTTGATCTAGATTGCTGCAGACACACAGAAAAGCCTAAGTTAATCAGCATCTACTGATTGAAAACAAAAGCTAAAACCTGCCACGCCTACATACTGGTTTGCTCATACTATAATCTTTCTGGTTCGATATCTCATTCTTTTAATACAGACTAGCTCAGATTTTGTCCTCTCTTGCCTCCCCAACCTAATCCACACTCTCCAATCTCCAATATTACTGATATTTGCTCTGCTTTATTGAGCCCTTTCTGATTTTTCCATAAAAAAAAAAAAGGAAGACAGTGATAAAATCGTGGAGTCTCTCCATTTCAGTGGATAAGCACAGGGCATCTATTCTTTCCATGTGGAAAAGTATATCAATCAGTTTCCCAATGTTATTTTTCATAAAGGCAGCCTGTTTTTTCTAAAACATCATAGTAGTGGCTTTATGCGTTGCTAGGAAGCCTTCTTCCCAGAGCCTGATTGCTGGTCCAGAGCAGAGCAGAATGTTGGGAATGATCAGCAGGAGGAAGGACTATGATAAATGCATGAAGATTTGTTGATGAATATCAGCTTGATCCTAGATCCATCTTTTTTTTTTTTCCTAAATGAGGGACTGTCTATTTGAAAAAAAAACCCCACCTGAACACATTCAGGAAGACAAAAATTAAATGCTAAAGGAGTAATCAGACAGCACAGCTCTCTGGGTGCTTTAGACAGTGGGCTATTTTTAGTCATCTGTTTCCTCACTGAAATGCTGAGGGGAGAGGGAGAGACCGAGATACCAGGATTTTTAGAAGCATCTATGGAGCATTCCTATTCTGCAGTGTAGCAGCTGTGTGGACAGACATACCCAACCTCAATTTCCACTGCCCTTCTCAGGCACAGACCAACCTCGGCTAAGACAAGTTGTTCATCCTGCTTCTGGGAGCAACACTGCAAAGTGGCTGAACTGTGCCACGGGTCAACAGCTCATGGCACCCAGCCAGGCCTGGGGATGGCTAGCTGCATGACGGACATGTCACTGACAGACATGACAGACAAACCTGCATGAACCATGCTCACACTCCAGTCATACTTTGAGCAAGGCAAGGCAGAGGAACCCAAGGAATCAGGGAAAGAAGGGTAGCTGAAGTTGTAGCGACCCTGTTCAGCAGGATGGAGACTTTCACACCATCCTGCCATGCCACCCATGTCACTTTGACTGAAGTTAGACCTACCCTGACTGTCACAGCTGGGAAACTCAGAGTGGCACAGCTGAGCTGACACTGAATTGTCACTGTCAGATACCGATAGCTGTGGTATCAAACAGCTTCTCTGAAGCTGCAAAGCATCTGCAGGAAGCAAGGGAGTTACTTGTGTAGTTAGCCCCTCTGAGTTTTCCACTACTGTAGGTATACTGCAATCAATAACCATAATGTCTATAAACAGGCATTATAGCTTGACAATAGCATGCACACTTCCCATGTTTAGAGAGTTAACAATTTAGAAAATCCCATCATAGATGAACTGGAAATGCACAAATAACTCCTAAAAAAGCATTTTTTCCCCCAGGAGTTGCACCTTAGTTTTTGCTGGTTCACAAGTTATTCAGAACCAGCTCACAAAAAATATTCATAGGTAAAGAAATTCAGGGTTTTTTTATTTGCTGCCTATTTGGAAGGTACAAATATTCTCGGTTCACTCCGTGCTGGTTCCTCCTCCAAATTCAGCTAAAAAATTCAGTTAATAATTTGGTAAAAAGATGGAGGATGAGTGGGGAGAAAGCCCCCAACCCATATTTTTCTATCCATCAACCCACAAAGGCCCAGACTGAGTCAGGAGACTCACTCCGCAGCCTGCTGTGCATATGCTGGGTGACTCCTTGCACATCACTTCATTCCCCTGAGCCCCATTTCCTCCTGTCTGTAAAGAGAGGCAGGTGATGCATGTCCTTTTCTGTAATACAATTCTAGATCTATTAACGTTTCTGGTAAAGATTTCTCTTGAAGCAAGCAAGACTCACCTACTCTAACTCCCAAACTCCCAGCTTCTTCCTTCTTCAGGAGGTATCTGATGTTCCCTTTACATTTTGAGGAAACAGCCTTCTAAGGTATTCACAGCTTCTGCCAACAGACAATTATCATTGTCCTGCTGATACACAGAGCAACACCGCATACTAGGCGTTGGCTATTTCAATACCCACTTTGTCTCTAGTAAGAGGAGTGAAAAAAAAAAGTCTCTACCTGTAGGCAAAGCCACAGAATGCTGTGCAAAGGAGAGGAGAAAATCTCAACATTAATTAGAAACTTCCCTAGAAGTCACAGNTGGACAAAGCTGACACTCCAGTGGCAGAACTCCAGCTAAGGGTGCTCTAATTTGTAAAGCGGATTGTCTCAAGGGTCTATTTAAACAAATTAATGCAATAATGCAGCTGAGATGCAGTGAAAGCACAATGACTCAACTTCCTCTGGAGATACTACTAGTAATAGCTTTACTAGGTACCAGCAGTGATATGATTTAGCTTCTTCAACGTGATAAGAAGGTGTGGATTGAAGAAGTGATCTGTGCCCTTCAATCCTAAGATGGATCAGGTCCAGTTCGGATACTGTCTCAGCAAAAGCCACCACAGTGCTATTAAGATTAAAAAAACATTTTCCATTGTTAGAGTGTTTCCAAATAAAGCAAGAAGGTACACACCTTGGGTATACCAACCTATCCACTTCCTTAAACATCTGTCAAAATGGAAAAGTAAAAAACATCTATTATCTAAATCAAGAAACACTAACACAGTGCATTGGAAAGACAATGCTACTTGGTGCTCTGGAGACTTGAAAGTGCTCTGTGGGCATCCGGCAGACTTTAGCAAGCTTTCCTCCCTTGCATGTATGTGGAGCTTTGTTCAGCTCATGCAATTTCTGTTCAACAGATGAATCTTCCCTGGCTCAGCTTTGTTAAGATGTGCTGCCTAGAACCACAAATGAAGCTGATGCAGCTGGATTGCTCAGTTCCAAAATCTGCCTCCATATAAGCCAGGGCAATGCCATCAGCATAATGCAGAAGAGCAAGTTAGAAATGCACAAATGGAAACACTGAAGGGACCGGTGCATTCAAGAGGGTGAAATTCTGTGCAGCCCCTGCCCCCCATTCCCACTGCTATTAATAACTTCTTGTTAGGGAAGTCTTCATGCTGATGTTAAATGTCACTCTACATCCCCTGCCCCAGACTAATAACTTACAGAACATTTTTCCTCAGTAGCACCCATGGCCCTCTTATTTATCAGTGCCGTCTACGAGAAGGCTATGGAACCATCTGTGAAATGCACAGGGAGAAACAACGTCAAGCATGCAGAAACTATGCTTCCAAGGCTGACATTTTCAACTCCTTCATGACCCTTCAGGCTCAGCTACTCCAGGTTACAGTCAGCCTTTCCCTTTCTCTGACAAAGGAGATTTTGCTAAACTTTGGACACTGAGTCTTCATCCTGGGCCCACAGTATCTGGTGAGTTTTCAAAGAACATTACCGGACTGCAGATATTTTTTTCCCCTGCTTCCTTGCCACAACCCGATTCACCCTACCTTTTGGCACAAGCCAGGTGCATTAAGCAGACATTCATGGTTTTCAGATGTTTTGGTGAAGATTCAACCTGGCAGCAAGTTTATAGTGGAGAGAGATTTGCCTCTTCCACTTGTTCTGTTTCTGCATAACTCACTGCCTAAAGGGTCAGTGTCACATTGCCCACAGGACTAAACATACACAAGGCAAGATAAACCCATTGCATCTTTCCCACAGCATTGACACTCACTGATACAGAGCCCTGCCCTGTCTGGGACTGGGCACAGGACTCTGCTGGTCTTAGACTGGTAACGATGCTGGACCCCTTCTTGGTAAGACCCACAAGGTGCAACATCTCACTGACTTTCACCTCAGCCCCAGGGAGTTCTGGCTGTGCCTGCAGGTAAAGTCCAAGCCTGCAAATGTTTCCAGTCTGTTCTTCAGGTTCTGGGAATGGATTGAAATCTGGATTAGAAGACAGTTTATTAGGGCTTAGATTCAGAGACACGATGTGCCATCACCAGCTTTGTCACAAAGCAGAAAAGCAAAGCCCCTGGACCTCAAGGGCATGTATTTTAGAGCCAGCACACCCCCACCCCACCCCCAAACCCCAAGGCTAATGAGGGCTGTTGGAGAACCAAAAGGTGATGTTACAGAAAGAGAACAAATGTGCTGGTTGTTGACTTTTCTTTGATGGGCTGTATTATTCTCTGGGCAGCCTTCGTCTTATACATTTGGTTCTGTTTTGGACAGGTTTCAGGACACTGGAAGAGCCAGATTAAGGAGCTGTCTGTATGGAATAGCCCAGCTTGGTCTCCCTTGAGTATCTCAGTTTGGGTCCATTTGAACAATGCTATTCACGTTTCATTAATACTGTGGACTTTTTGTTCCGTGCCAGCTCAAAAAGGGACAGAAATTGCTACAGTGAGTTAAAGGAAGAGGAAGAAGAACGAAAAAGAGTGTATGTGCATTTTAAGAGGTTTATTAATAACTGACACTGAAGGTGCAACCTCCTGCTGATACAATCATTTTTAAGCATGTACTCCTGAGGTGGTTAGAAATCCACGCTGGAAGTCTTGATGACAGAAGCAACCTCTCTTTTCTTTCTTCCCTTTTTGAAGAAGTTTACTTGTTCTCTGTCTCCTTCCTGCTCTCCCAGTTCTGTTTGGCTGATTTTTCCTCAGCCTAAATGCGCAGACTGGTTGCAGAGGCAGGAGAGGAGAACCAGAGGGATGGGGGTTGAGGAGGGGGGAAGACAGCAGCAGCAGCCTTACCTTGGTTTAATTGGTGCTACTTAGTTTCATATTCAGACCAAACTTCTTTTCCCAATTGAAAGACAACAGACAATTATAGAGTGTAACCTTTCATTTGAATTTCAGCCACATTTACAAACCTCACAGGCGAATTAAAGTTCCAGTGAAACCACCTTGACAGTGAACTAGCTTTCATTCAGCTGCCTGCACTGGTGTAGCCTGTGGAATTTACAATGTGAAGACCAGGTTCTTTGCAGATTGCCCCAAATTGAAGGCCAAATGCCTGACAATTGCTGAGCACCAAACTCCAGCTGAAATCGCAGGAGCTTGTCCCTACCAAGAATTCAGTGGAACAACTAAAGACCAACTCCTTAGTCGTGAACCTTCATAACACTGCTATTCTCATGTTTGACTCACTGAAGAAAAGGAATAGCCAAACGTAAAAAATTAAATCAGTGCAGTAAATAAATGAGACTCAGATGCCCAAGAAAGGTTAAAGCCTGCAGAAATTTGGGATTGCTTAATTTCTATCAGACAGATGCAAGTAAGATGTCTCAAGCTTTTGTTCTGCTCATTAGAAGCCGGAGCAAAACCTCCTTGAAGACAAAGGGGGTGGTAGCAGAAAAAAGAATTGCAATTTAATTTCAGAAAAAATCAGCATTTTCTGCCCATAACTTCACCAGCACTGATTGTTCTTTTGCTCTGCATTTGGTTTTATCAGGATAACTTCACTGACTACCACTTGCTCTGACACAAGCACATTACAGAATAAGAATTTAGACTGCTGTAACTAAGGGATAACTGATTAGTGCTGCTTGCATTCCAAAGAGGGAGTAAACTTCAAAGGCATCTTGAATAGCTTGAGGTAAATCTTTTCTATCAATATAAATCAAGATCTAATGAACAACAATATGAAAAAGAAATCAGCCTAACAGAGTTAGGACACGTTACCAGAAACAACTGGTTTTCCTTTCAGCCATCAGCAGGCGGGACAGACTAATGAGTCACTGGTTTTCCTTGTCAAGCTCACTACAATTTCCACCCCCCTCCCTTTTTCATTGTACCTCATCAATTTTAAAATAATCTGCCCACACACAGAAACACTACATGCTACGTCAGGTATAAACAGCTGAGACGACACGTGCGCTGAGGATGAGCTGAGCAGAACACAAGACACCAGTCCACTCTAGGTACCCTCACAGGCTTTACCGTAGGGAGTCGCTGGTGCCGGATCGGCAGTGCCACGTTGTCGATGGCCTCACAGCGGTCTTCGGCTGGGCCAGAAGACCAGCCTTCTCCTATGTTAGCCCACAGATCTGCTAAGCCCAAAGCTGCCACCGCTGCGGCACAGAGTGCAGGGAACAGGGCAGACATCTTTCCTCCAGAACGGCACCTTAAAACACCAGCCACAAAATAGTAGTTCTCTATTGCTGACGTTTGGTTTCCAGTTCAAACACAGCCTGTAGAGAGACTCTACCGTTACTAATTCCACAGAGGCCCCTGCTGAAGGACTTTTCCAACTACAGGGATAATGAAGGGCTGTTGACTAGTAGAATGGGGAATCTATTGACAACCATTTCACTCATAAAATGATCTAAGTTATAGCCTTTCCTCCAAGCCTATTAGATCTTATTGTTTCCTAACCTCTGACACACGCACAGAAAGCCAAAACCTTTCTTAAAAGAGGCAAGAACAAAGAAATTCTATTCAGTTAACAAGGACCAGAGTAAGTCTTTCTGCAGAAAAACATCTTTATAGCACACCCACACTTCCTTCCTCTCCCAGCTCCTGTCTAAATCTTCCACAAGTAATAAGCCCAATTTACATTACACAATGACCAGGCTGAGATAAACCAAAGGGCTTGGCAGGCTGGAGCATCTCTCAGCTTTCTGTCCTGCAGGTTGATTCCTCAACAACAGGGTGCCGTTATCCACTGATCCAGCCCTTTTGGATCAGGGCTGCATCCACTCCCAACAATGTAGGGTGGCTCAAGGTCAGGTTTATTTAATGGGGTTACGAGAAACAACACTGAAAGAGATCCTTAAGGGAACTGGATCAAGACACCAGTGACATTCAGTCCCTACTGGTTTTAGTGGGAGTCCAAAGGATTAGCAGGCAACTTCAAAAATCGCCGCAGTGAGCCAGGTTCTGGCTCCACAGAGCTTTCAGGTACCAAACAGAGGGTGGAGGACAAGCGCTTAATGCATAAGGAAAGGTTACAATTCTCAGTATGTACAACGTACCATTAAAAAAAAAAATCTGTATCATCTAAGTCCTGAGAAAACATTCCTCCCTATACTGAACAGCTAACTGAGCATGACTGAGAGCTGCGCAGACATAATTCATTCTCTCTCTTTATTCCCATCCCTTCCTCCCCCAGTTCTCACACTAATCTAACTGTCTGGTGCACCATGTATTCCCCATAGGAAGTCTACCTACATTAACCTCCAGAGAGCTGGCCTGCTCCAGAAACCTGAGCTCAGAGCAGGGAGCAGTCTCACTCCTCCAGCTGGCACTCAGGCAGCATTCCCAGCCCCAGAAGGAAACGCACAAGGTATTCCAGCAATGCCTTCTACAGAGCAAGGTGGAAACAGCAAGCACATAGCCCCACACCGTCTCAAGCTACAGTATTTTCACCCTGGTTACCCTCTCATACAGGCTAAGACCAGTAACACCAGAGTCACTGCAGCTGTGGCCAGCCTAGCCCACCCGGCTCCTTTGCTCCTGCACAGAACCACAGGCTCTTGCCTTCTCCTGGCCGCTACGAGATTGCTTCATCTTGGTCCTCTGGGCCCCTACCCATAGCAACAGCACCCTCTCAGGCATCGCCTGCAGCACGTGCCCCAGTTTGTCAGGGTGACCCTGTCTTCTGTGTGTGTGCCTCTGGCACAGCTAGACTGAAAATACAAATATCCACTGAGGGAAAATGGGGCAAAAGGAAAGCACAGACTACAACCTCCATGCTGTGGGACCATATTCTGTGTTTTTTTCAAAGCTGGAATCTATAGCGAGATTTACATGTATGTATGTGGTACAGTAGGAATTTGATTGAAGGAAAACTCATGGAGCTCATGAATTAGCTCTGAATTCAGCAATTTTTACACCCATGCCTATATAATTTCTTTAAAAGTTATGCATGTCCGAAAGCATCTTGGCAAATCAGGGGGCTGCTTAAAAGAACATTTAAAACCAAAAAGTAAATATATTAAAAATCAGTCCTTGAAAAATACCGCTCAGCAGCAGTGACTGAGTTTATTCTATGAAAAGAGAAATCTTCCTACAGCAAAAAGAATAAAGAAAACCAGCAAAGAAAGACATTGTCTCCACTAAATGAGTAGAAGTAAGGACTGAACTTTGAACACAGGGTTACATTTCCTTCAATGCAGTCTAATTCCTGCAATGTAAAATGAAATCCTGTTTTACATTTATTTCAGTTGTTCTCAATGAAATACTTCAGAAGGCAGGTTCTGCCAGCCAATTTTCTGTTTCACATTAATATTGCAGTAGTACTCAGGAGCTCCAGTGGTCAGGCACTTCCCTCCACGTGCTAGGAGCTGTGTGAACCAAGGCAGCCCTTTTACCAACACGCTGCAACCTCTGTTATGCAAGAGGCAACAGGCAGACACAAACACACAGGTGAAGCACAAGGAAACAGATGATAAATGACCACTTGGGACCACTGTCCTCCAGCCTGCTGCTTTTCTCTCAGACCACCCTAAAACATAAGCGTGACCTAGTACTTCAAGCATGCTGCAAGACAGAATGCGGGGTCTCCAGGACATACCTTGAGCAGATATACTGAAGCAGTTCTTCTATTTATTTGGCTGATAATTGACTGACACCGTACATCATGAACAGAGCCCCTTCTCCTATTGCTGGTTAATCAGTTCTTAAAAAAAACCCAAACCAAAAAAACCTGCCTCTTTTTCTTGGTGGAAGGAAAGTAGTCAATAGAGAAGCAGGATGTGCAGAAAGTTAGCCTCCAGGAGTAACCCAGAGACAAAGCGAGCCAAAGAGAAGAAAGGAGTTCAATTATACTCTTACATTGACATTAATGGAAGTTGAATTAGGTACGACATCAGTAGAAAAAAGTAGCTCTCCAAAGCATTGGTAGAGCAAACCCTGTTGCCATAACTACCTCACTCCCAGAAGCACACCGATTTAATTTCTACAGTTAAATATTTACAGAGTAGATTGCATGTTTTCAGGAGTAGCAGGAGCTGCTTGTAGAATGCAAATCACAGTCCTGTCCTCAGGGTCCTCACAGAGGGCTTCCAGAGTCACCCATCACCCCCTCGCTTCAGTGCCCCCTACACACCTAGTTCTCTCTCGGGAAGGGGGAGCACGGCTGCCCCAGGAGTGAGGCAAGCCAGGAGCCGAGGGTACCCACGGCACAGGCTGGGAAGTGACTGCACCAGCAGGACACGGTCCCACAGCACCTGAGCAAGGCAGGGTGGGAACAGTCACAGGTCCCACTGACAGCCCAGGCATCGCCAGATCACACAAGGTAACGAGTCGGAGTCAAGGTCAAGTGAGTCCGGATGAGCAGATAGGGCACATGGCTGTAGCTGTGGCACAGCTTTGGCAAGGACTAGGGACTATAGGACTTGCCTGACTACAAGGGGGCTCTTGGCTACGGACAGATGTCCCAGGCAGGCTAGTCAGGACAATTAGTGCCTGTTGGTGCACCCGGGATATGGCACTGCCCTTGCACCAAACTGCTCAGATATACTTCTACCAGCCATCACCTAACTCAGCCCGAACCACTCTGTAAACTTTCATTCTACTTCAGCTATATGTGACTGCAGCAATTGATATTTGTTGTTGTCCACACGTCTATAGAACCACTGAATTCTTTCATCCTGTTTTTCTTCATCCCTCTCACAGCTCTGACACTGAAGAAATGTGCACATAAAGAATCAAGAAAAAAACAGGCGTGTAAAGATCTAACAATGAAATCTAGTCCAGATCCATGGAAGTGGATCCTCTGCAACACCACATAGAATAGTATGTTTTGGATACCTAACCTGTTCCTAAAGACTCTCAGCAGTGTGAAACAGCGCAGTCTCCACGAAAATACTTTTTAAAATCTTTAAAATACTTTTTAAATCTGAAACGGCTTCCGGTACTCCCCCGTGACTTAGCTTTAAAGAAGTATGGACTCAGATGCATAATAGCGCTTTAAGTAAGTGCACGACCAGTTAACATGGCTCATTAGATGCATAGTTAACAATCGCAGTGGTATTATGGTGGCACATTTCAGCGCCCTATATAGTCTCTATCAACATCCTCTGACAAGAATTATGCACATACATGTTTATCCTGCATGACATCAATTTGTCCCTTAGGAACAATGACATGTAGAGTCACTTTAAGATGAAGCCCTACAATTATGAAATTTTTCAGGGTAGAAACTTCGTAATTGTCTAGCTTGCATGTGTAAATCCTTTGCATTACAAAATCCTTTAGTTAAGTTCCTTAGGAAGGACTGAAGAGCGTGAAGTCAGGGATCCTGCCTAAAGCCTTCACTCTCCACACATTTCTGCTCCAAAGAAGGCACCCAAATGCCACAAAATTCACATCCAGAATAAAAGTTCACTTTGGCACCATCAGTCAGAGGATGCCATTCACAGCATCATGGGATTTAAGAAAATATGTTTACCTTGACAGTTGATCACGTTACTTTGAGGCATATGGTAGTTTGTACTGTTGCCAGGTAGTCCCTTGCGTGTGGGATGCTGATTATTCCAAATGGGTTCAAATGGAAGTTATCTTAAATTAAAACTACGTTCAGTCCTAAGAAACAAGTGTTGTTTATTAAAAAATAAAATATCTTGAAAATACTTCCACAAGAATATATACACATACATAGAGCCACTATGGCTTTAATCTTTTGGACTTAAAAACAGGCTTATCTCTATAATCTTAGAAATAAAAAGGTAGTGTTTTAAATTACAGAAATGACACATCAGCAGAGTCACACATCAGCAGTAACATTTACATCATTACATTTAGTGTAAATTTCAAGACAAACGAAACAGTAAACGAGGCTTCAATAAAAACAAAATTATTTTTAAAATGTATGTTCTAATTAGAGGAAATAAAAAATAGAAGGTTAAAAATGATTTTGTTATAGGTTGAACACTATTGGAGAAAAGAAATTTGTCAAAGGAAACAGACTGTCATATTGGTTTTGGGGTTACCTCAAGGGTTGAATTTGCATTTCCCTAGAGTACTACCATAAATAATTATTACTCATTGCTTGCTCCAGACATGACCCAAACTAGTATATTGATTACTTGAAACAAGTTAATTCAATATTGCAGAAATGCCAATTGTTCATTTATTTTGTTGTTCTTGATTTCAGTGGGATTCTTAAGAGTAATGAATGTAGGGTTGGATCACTAAATGCTGATAAAATTATAATACTTTAGACTAGTTTAAGAAAAAAATGGAAGAAAATCTCCATCATGTGCTTCTCTGAAAGCTCTCATTTGTCTGTGCACAAGGTACTAGTGATATTCAGAAACCAAGAGAAGCAGTACTATATTCAGAAGCTGATTGCAAGAGTCCAAGCAGGCTGTTGGCTGATGAGTACAGCCAATGCTAAGTGTTTACATCTGCTTAATGCTGTGCTATGAGAATCCTTCCTTTGGTCAGCCACATCCCCAAAAGAACTAATCCTAGTACATACGCTAAGTGTGGTGGTCAGACAACATCTTTCTTACATGATACGGAAAGCCCTAAACAGCAAACCAAACAGCTTTTACTCTGGACTGTTCCATCTTAGCTTTAGAAATACAATAATGCTTCATTCTTCTGACACAACTATTAGATATATTCAGTGTATTTTATTGAGAAGAATAAACTAAAACCCGTAGCTACCTTATGAGGTAGGTGAATCAGATTCTCTCTGTTTTAAAGCAGAAAATTGAGGCACAGTACAGCTAATTCCATGACACTGCTTGAACCCAGTCCTCCTCTCAGTATTTTATTCTAATAAGAATCTCACACATAAAAATGAAGTAATACAGGTATACAAATGGATCAGTAGTCCTATCAAAATATATAAACTTTACCTGTAACAGGTTACTTCATTCTGTTGAAATACTGGCTAAAAGAAAAAAAAAGGTCTGGATAAATGCAGTATAATAAAGTTTGAAAAGGAAAATGTTATGATAATAGTTTTATAAAAACCTGAGATGAATCCCTCATGAACTTAATTCGTTTGGTGAATAGAATCTCACAGACTTTTAAAAAAACATGAAAAATGACATAATCTGATAAGGCTGTTAGACTGAGGCTGACGTTGCATTTGATAATGGGGCAGATTTGGAAGCATTTACTGCACTGGCTGCAAAAACTCTGATGTGAACACAGCTTCTGCATAATCCTCACAAACATCCTGCAGCTCTGCGGCCACATCACAAAGGGCTTCTTCTGTTAGTTGCTCTGCAAGACTGAGGGAGAGGGAGGGAAAAAAGAAAAGGAAAAGGTTCAGAAAGTCAGATTTCAAATTCTAGTCATTCACTCCACTGATATCAATGCTCTAATTTTAAAAGGCAAATATTCACGTTTTTTCATTCTTTCTACTGCTTAGCTCAAGAAAAGACCTGATACGCGTTCTGATGTGTTGTATAAGGTATCAGAAATTCTTTCCTCAGTCTGGTTCATACCAAAGGACATAATTCAGGATTAAAAGTGTTGAGAGATCTCAGTTGCTTCCTTTTTTCAAACTCCCAGACAATAATCCTGCTTTGGGAATGAGAGTTAACATACTGTGGTGCTCATCCAAAGGCCATTGAAGTAAATGGGAAGCTTCTTACTGATTTTAACTGCCACTGAACCAGGCCTTACTGAGAGCAATAAAGTTTAAGGAAAAGTAAGATGAGACATTTCAATTTTCAGTGATCTCTGGACCACAGCAAATGTTACAGAAGGGAAAACTATTTTAGTGTAATAACACAATTGTTTACTGGCCTCTTGAAAAATTCTCTTCAGAGTTTTGCATATATGCTAAATGACGATAAAGTTAGTCTTTTTAAGACCTGCACATAGCATGGGAGTGTTTCTTTTATGTGCAAGACTATTTTACATAAAAAGATTTATAATGCCCTCTGGTGGTAACAATAAGCCAATGAAGCATGCTGGCTATCGGGCTGCATTTGTAGTTTGATTTCAAGTAACAAATTTATCAGGCAAATGGCAGCAGTGGAATTCAGCTGCCGGTGGGAGAGGTTCACTGCCACTTAATCCATCTGCCAACGCCAAGAAGGTGCCAGTTCTTGAACTACCCAGCCTCACACCAATTAGGAAAAGGAGTACAGTTCAGAAGGCAGCGTGACAGTACTAAGAACTGACAAGGCATACTTTGGTAGGTTCAAATACAGTGGTCTAACCACAGTTATTAAAACCTTTGCCTGCTTATCCACAGTTGGGCAAACCAGCAACACACATGACAAACTTCACGCATGCAAGTCATCTCAAATATTGCAGGACCCATGCCTGGAAACACTGATGCAGATGCCAAATGTTACTCAATATCACTGATTTCAATGCTACTACATTAAAAATGTGTGCAGAAGTTGAAAAACTCTTGGCAATTAAGCCAATCTGCCAATATAGACAATTATGGCAAACCACTCCATCTATAACCACTGAAGTGAGATTTTGTAATTCTTTCTTAATACTCCAGAGTTTTCTTCTCTCCTTTCTCTCATCTCATAGTCAGAAGTCTTCTAATTTCCACTCTGCAGGGAGTTAACAGCCCCTCTCTGACAACTGAAGTTGTGCCAATATTTCTTCAGTTCCGAAAGAACAGGACTAGCAGGGTTCAAGGTCACCCTGTATTTCCATGCTTTTTTTGGGCTGGGACTTTACAAGACTAACAGGTGGTTTCTGAAATATATCATACATATTGAGAACGATTTCTAGGCAATTGTGGGCAATCACTCAAGAAAAGTGCAAGGAAATGACAACCACCACTTAGTCGCTATACCTGTTACTGAGCAATCAAAACACTTATTTGAGCTTCAGTGCAAGGCGGGTATTTCAGCTTACATTGCCATGCTTGCTCAGCAGACATTGAGCGTGGTAAACAATTTTTCTTGGCCGAGAGGTGAACAGCAGAGAGACTGTTACTTACTGCTGCTTCACCTCTTCTATTTGTACTAGGGGATGGTAGGGCACCTATGTCACACTTCCCAGTGAACTCCATGAAGCATGAAGACTTGTGGAAGAGGAAGCACCGAAACCTGCGTCAAGGCCAGTGGTCTCTTTTTAAAGCATATCTACTGTTGTTCCTTGAAACATCAACTTCATAATCCCTCATCACAAAGATTAAAATTTGCACATTTAATTACAGTGCTTTATTTCTTTTTCACTCAGAAAAAAAAAAAGTTAATTTTGTTTTCCTTCATTTCACCTGTTGATGACGGTCTTCTGAAAATAATTTAAGTTACCCTATGTTTCACACAGTTGTTTTTGTGGTAACACCATAGAAGGATGTGAAAAGTAATCACTCCTCCAGGACATTCTGCTCCCATATCCTTTTGTTTTATCCAACTACCTTAAAAATCCATGAACACCAAGTACCAGTAGAGAAACAGTCCAATAGCTGACTGCTTCTGGCTTTCAATTTGGAATTTAAATGGCCCCCTCCCCACTCCTTTCCTGAATACGGACAGAAAAACCTGTTCATCAGCTGATACATTCACTTGAAAAACACAAAGATAGTTCATATACCTCTCAGCAATCTGCCATGGATTGAAACTGCCTACTGCCTCATGGGAAATAAGCTTTAAGTGATGCTTGTATCTGCTGTTATAATCCAAGATGCTCTGGAGCATATGCTTTGGAACAGAGAGAGACACATAGCACTCTTTCTGTAGAGAATTCCGAGTCAAGGGCTGCAGAACGTCATTTCCAGTCTGCAATTTCTCCTCTGCTTCTTTGTTTTCATCAATATCACTGGAAATATAAAACAGTCATTAAGCCAGAACTAGATTTTCAAGCATCTTTTTAAAGGATCAGAAAATCTCTTCAAACAGTAACCATAACTTTCTGTAATTAAAACATTATAATGAAGACACACAGCTCATATGCACCACAGCTTAGTGTAGGGCCGAATATTCTACTTACTTGCCATCAAAAAGTTTTTCAGGTAAAATGTCCATTTCTGGCTCTGTGCGTCCAATTAATTTGGTTATCTGAATCGGATGAGGAGATGTAGGTCTTTTAGCTATCGGTGCAATTTGTTGTTCTAGAAGGAAGAAAATAACATTTAAAATTGTTTCTTTGGAAGAGAAAAACTACATGTACTGCAGGTAAGTCCTCACAAAGACTTTTGCTTCTTTTAAGGGGAAATCCTTCAGAGAAGTAAAGTATTGAAGGTGACAAGCCCCTAAAGTGTAAATTAAAGACAGAATTTCCAAGAGCTCAATATATTAAAGCTGAGCATTTTAGAAATCGTACCTGTCCTGTTTCAGCTGGGATAGAGTTAATTTTTTCATAGTAGCTAGTGTGAGGCTACGTTTTGGATTTGTGCTGAAACCAGTGTTGATAACGCAGAGATGTTTTAGTTGTTGCTAAGTAGTGCTTACACTAGTCAAGGACTTTTTCAGCTTCCCGTGCTCTGCCGGGTGCACAAGGAGCTGGGAGGGGACACGGCCAGGACAGCTGACCCCAACTGACCCAAGGGATGTCCCACACCACATGGCGTCATGCTCAGCACATAGAGCTGGGGGAAGAAGGAGGAAGGGGGGGACATTCGGAGTGATGGCGTTTGTCTTCCCAAGTCACCGTTACGCGTGATGGAGCCCTGCTTTCCTGGAGATGGCTGAACACCTCCCTGCTGATGGGATGGAGTGAATGAATTCCTTGTTTTGCTTTGCTTGCGCGCATGGCTTTTGCTTTACCGATTAAACTGTCTTTATCTCAACCCAGGAGTTTTCTCACTTTTACTCTTCTGATTCTCTCCCCCATCCCACCAGGGGGGAGTGAGCGAGCAGCTCTGTGGGGCTGAGTTGCTGGCTGGGGTTAAACCACGACACTACCTTTAGTATAAATAGTTTGTTGTGTCAGGGAATACTTTGAGAGGAAAGATAGAAAATACCACTTGAACAACAAGCATAAGTCATGCTTATTAGCAAGCCACTGTGGCAAACAATATTCAAGTATGTACATTTATGTATGGGAAACATCAAACTGTTGTTTAGAATGCTACCTTTCATCATTGAACAGAGTCCCACTAGTATTTCTTAGGTCCCTCTCAATTAAAAATTTAATCTGATGTGAAGAGTTAGTTACATGTTTCATCTGAAGGACTTCACATTCTTTCATTTATTTTCCAATATCCAATTTATCCAATAAAAACAAGCAGGAAAAGTGTGAATAATGTGAACTGGAAGCATCTAAACTCTTTTTTTCAAGGATTGAATACTTCTTGCTGAAGCACATTGGATAATGAATTTTGTACAGAAAAATCCAGATTTTCTGAGGCTATAAAAATTAAACTTGCATGTATGCTGCAAGATCAAAAACCAATATCACTATCACTTGAAAGAATAAGGAAAAATATTCTAAGCTTAAGTAATTCACTATTATCTTCTGTGTACTGCCAGAAGAACCTCAAACTGTCATGGATTAACTGCTACACTAATATTTACCTAACATTCACTCTTGAACTCTAAGCCACTTAAACTGATAGTTTATTAAAACATAGGAAAGAAGATGGGAGAAGCAAACTAGAAGATAAATATCTGCTTGCTCCTGTCTAAGTAAATCAATAGCAGGAACAAACTGAGACTGTTTCAGCATACCTTACCTCAGCCTGTGAACTCTTAAGAAGAGTTTTGAATTCATCAACATGAAAATTATTCCTACTAAGTAATTAATGGTGTTGCAAAGGAATCAAGTCAAATGAGAACACACTGAACACTGTTCTCAGGATTAATATTTACAGATTTGCCAGTCCTTTTCTCAAAACTGAAGACAGGCAAGTCATGAAGACCTTAACAAGGAAACAAGCGAAGTGGCTTTAGGATACCTCGGACTTAGAAAGTAAACTAGCTGTCTTCTAGAGAAAATTCAAGTAGCTTACAGATGAATTGGAGTGTATGTACTTATGGAACGTCATCTTCACTGCACAGAAATCATTATTCACATTTTGGTCGAAAAGAACATATCTAAGCTAAGGAATGACAAATGCCTAGAAAAGGGACAACAACATTCCAACTTAACATTTGATGATTGGAAGTATGTGTTAAAGATTCCTGTCCTTCAGCTAAATTGCACTAGCAGTGCTTTCAATCCAAATGCAGCCCCATTAAAGGCAAGTAGAAAATGACAGCCTGTTCTCAGACGAGATCCTTCCTCTTTAAAATATTGATTTTAGAACTATATTTTAGAAACAGTCCTCTGAAAGGAGCACCTACAATAAAAAACATGTCTGGATGGTGCTATTTGATCACACGTAATCCAATTATTTTGATTTCAAAACCTCTGAATTTAAAGATACAAATTACAGGGAAAAGCAAGTTACATTAAAAAGGCACTTACCCATTTTGTCTTCCTGCACCCAAAACTCCGAATCACTGTACACAATCTGGGTGAACCTCCTGCGTACAGCCTCCTGGTATCTCTGGTTTTGAATATACAAAATTAATCAATCAACAGAAACTTAGCAGTTCAGCTGTACTAGTTATCACCCAACAGGAAAGCAGGTCATGATCCTCCTCAGTCAAAATAGGCATATTTTGCCTAGTTAACACAGAAAAGGCGTTGAGGGGTGAAATCACAGCTAATCATCTCGTTCAAAGTGCCATACTTGAAGACTCAACTAGTTGCCAGTACCCTGACAACTTCTCCCATTTCAGACCAACAGCAGTTAGCCAAACAACTGAAGGGCCCTCACCCTGCTCCTGCCTTACCAACAGTGAATTCAAACATATGCTTAAATGCCTCATATGGATAAGGATACTGCACAATGTAAGCTTCACGGTTCCAACTTATGAGTCGATCTCTAGAAGTAAATGGCACTAAACTCAGTAGTTCGAAGTTAGGATAAATTTCACTGAACAGAAATGTTGAAATAAGACTTGAATCAAAAACTATGGAAAAGCTGATCAAAGAAAAATTTTTAAGAAAGCAATATATGAGAAAATTCAAGGCAAGTAAATTATAACCTCATGAATAGAAAGATGGATAAATAAGGGCACAGATAACCATGTATTTGTCTGACTTCCCCATGTTGCCCTGTAAAATATTTTGGATTGCCAGAGCATATTTCCTTGAGATGCTCATGCAACTAGAATACTAGGATCCTATATCACAAAAAAATAAAAAAAAATTCATAAATGTTCAAATAGTTTCCATTCTGTGAGACAATCAACATAATCACCATACTGATTCTCCCATTCACATATGATGATCTAAGCTGCAAAGTCTTGAGGTGGGAAGCAAGTTCAGGTCTATCAACGCTAAAGCTAGCAATAAAACCATTAAGGCAAACATTCTTCTTCTGTTCTTACACTACTTCTTGCTGAAAGTGCAAACTCCTTCCAAGACTTTCATTTCATATATTGATCCAGTCAGAGCTTGCTTCATTTAAGAACATGGATACTTACAGATATTACAATTTATGGACAAGTAAACAAGAAATTGGCACTAATGAGACCAACCAAGAGAGAAAAATCTTACTTCAATTTCTTCCATTCTTTGCAACATTGTCTCCAGACTGTGAGTGTCAGCCATAGGCAGAGCCTGGGTCTGTAGTCTCTCGTGCTGCTCCATACTCCACAGTTCCCGAGCAGTATCTTCCAGAAGATCATCCAATAGCTTTTCACTCAGAATATCTGCATTTGCTGCAACTTGCTATTTAAAAACAAAACAAAAACCACACAGCCAATGCAAGAAAGAAAGAAAAAAAACCAACCACCTGGGGGTAAAGAATGCTTACAAATCAAACATTTCTTACAGCAGCTCATGGAAATAATCCAATTGTCATTTCGACTTTTCCTTTCAATGAAAATCAAAATAAATTCCTGTTTTCCTTCCACCCACACAATAAGCCAAATAAATAAAAACAGCTTACTATGTTCCTTCCAATAAAATAAATGAATATGGAAAAAGCTTGGGAACAACTATGTTCCCAAATTGAAGACGAAACTGTCACAGGTTCAGGGATCACCCAGGAATTCAAGAAAGTGATGTGAAGGCCCTCATCTTACAAAACACTAGACACACATTTAACTTATCTTACAGGAACTGTTCCACAGCAGCTCCAGGAGGTAATGAATAAGCTGCAGGTTTCAGTTGTGCCCAATTTTACCAATTAGCCATGGTACAATATCACTATTCATTTATCTGTATTATTTTATATGAAAAAAATTTTCCCCCTAAGCAATTTTATGTATTCAAGGTCACATCAAGCAAAAACTATACAAAAGAGGTGACGTTAGAAAGAGCTTTCTCATTGTTTCATATTGTACACGGTTACAAAACAATACTTCAAAAGGCACACATGCCCATACACTGACACTATTTTAAAGATGTGGCTTAGGTAAGTTGAAATTCCTAAGTTCGGGAAATCAGTACTACTTTTCCAGATGTACTCTGCTATATGGCAAAGATAAAAATTAATCTTAAATGTCAAATGGCTTTGCTCTAGGACATACAGACAGAATATACCTTCTCAGCTGCCTGAGTTAAAAGGTGGTTTGTAAATGAATAATCCTTCAAATGACAGTTTGTTTCCAAGGAGAGACCGATCTTCTAAATAAAATGTAAATCCTCTCATGATAATCAAGCTTTCTGTATTATTAGTCATTAATATTACTAGTCCAAATTTATTTAGTGATTAAATACAATATTATAATAATTATTAAAATAATCTTATGAAGTCCAGTCATGTTCAGTGTGGAACTATTATGACCATTCAAAAACAACTTAAAAATGCATCTATTTGACAAGAAGCTAGCCAAAATATTTATTGCGGTTTTGCCAAACTTCATTACGGTAATTCAAGACCCACATACTGAAATGGAAACACATTCTCCAAATGTCCAAAACGGTGTTGACTATATAAATATGAGTTGCATTAAGTTGAAAAGAAACAGTGTGTTGCCCCTTTATAAATGTCTTACAGCTCTAAAGGCATCCTTCAAACAGTGGCATGAGCTTGACTGTACTACCTGTGTCCTATCCAATACAGGTTCTAAGCGCTCCCGTACTGCCTTCTCAACTTTGTCTGCATACTGGGTCGGAGAAGCACTTTGTGACCTACACAAAAAAGAACAAATGACAATGCCTTTCTGAAACTTGGTATGACAACAATAATTTAAAAAACCCAAACACATAAATGTACTTTTTGGGGGACTGGTGGGAGTGGGGAGAAGACCATATCAGATCTGACACCATTTATTAGCTCTTCAAAGTAAGTCATTACCTTAGCTTTTGTATTTTTTTCATTTCTCCTCTGCTATGGTCAGTTAGAACCTTCACTCTGCTTGAATTTTCTGCTTCAAGCCATGCTAGTCTTCAAAAATAAAACAGTAACACAGAGGGTTACAAAATGCACATTCTAACCACTGAAGAGTACAATCATGTAAATCTGAGTATTAGTTTAGAAAACTTGCAAGAAACTTTAGAGAGAAAATTAATACTGACTTTAAGATGATGTAAACCAGGAAATTCTGTTAAGAACCAGGGATCTTCAATCATGTTTCTGGTACTGGCAAACAGGCAATTTCATGGCTATCCAGAAATACTGCCCAGACAGACAAGCTCCTGATCTGACCATGCACGCCACCTACTACAGATCCAGCAGCTGGATCAGCAGTTAGATCTCCTGCTTGAAGTGCCACAAACAGCAGTCCCAAAGCAAACTAAATTTGAGGAACCCTGGTCTACAGGATGCTGAATATAGTTTAAAATGAACAAACCTGCACTCTATTACTGGCTAGGACAAAGATATATATTTTGTCCTTCTGGAACAGGCAGATAATATTTACCTTCTTAACACAGTGCTGTGATTATCCATTCTGCACACTGTGCATTGTCAATGCCCTGCCCAGCACAGTGCGGCCTGTGACTCCCAGACAATACTTGGACCTGATCCAGGGAAAGGCATAAAGCAATGGCTCTTCCCAGGCTATATGAACGAGGTCACTTTGTACCAGGTGGGAAAAGAATACTGTCCGGTAGCAAGCTGTCCTGTGCCACTTGCCTTCATGGTCTGACAGCCAGGCCAAATCCATCCAATTTACTAGTACAGACACAGCAGCAGTTCCCCAGGAAAGCAGGGTAAAGACGGGTTGCACTAGACTGCGAACGTACCGCTTAGGTGAAACAGGTGGAGATGTAGGGTTTGGAGGCACGCAGGGTATTCTGCTCTCTTTAACAAGTCGTTTGTTCTCTTTTAGCTGGAAAGCTATAGTTGTCTCTTGAAATCGGGCATGCCTTCTTCCTTGGGGCTGTACCTGTCTTGATTTCAGAGATTTTGGCATTCCCTTAAAATTAACACAATTACATTAAAAACATATATTCCACTTGTTGAATTTCTGAAGCAGAATGCAAAATACTTTAAAATTTGTCTTGAAGTCATGCCTGCTGGCTTTGTTGCACAGTTGACATATGTGGAGGTTTTACAACTGATTTAAAGGGAAGTAAAACTGTGCCTGAACAGAACATGTGCTTAATCCTGCAACTATTATTTCTGCAAGCAGTTCCAATTTTTCCAATCTTGCTCCTCATGGGGAAAAACTTCTTTTGAAATTTTCAGTATTACACTCTATGTTAACTCTTAATAAATCCAAACAGAAGGTTTCCAAGGTAACATTTTATTCAGCCGTGAAACTATAATATTGCCATATTTGTATTTGCTACAAGGACACTTAGACTAGTCCCCTCAGTATGAATTATTGAGACGCTTAATCTTCCTGCTCACAGTCCTCACTGACAGATAGGGGAAGCAGTAAAAGTTACATATGCATACATCTATGTTACTGTATCAGATCTGATTTTTCAAGCTGAAGGTGATACTCTGAGGAAGGGGAAAAAAAAGCATTTAATAAAAAACCCCAACTATCTGCAAAATCTAGCACTCTGAAATATGCTTTAAAGAACTCATTTGTTTGCATTACAGAAGCCTCTTGCTGGTTGCAAGGACTTAACAGAAACCAGAATTTGTATTGTGAAGTTTTATAATTTCTGTAATCAATAAGTAAATCTGCCTAACGTATATACTCGTACTAACATTAGCATTGGCACAACATTACTGCTGAGTGCATTTTTCATGACTGAGGATGACCAATAAGAGGACAACATTTCAGCTTTAATTTCACGTTGAAAAATAACCATGCTAATTTCAAACATGAAACTAGTTTCAGTGAAAGTTTTCCTTGCTAATTGTTATTCATTGTTTCTAGTTGTACGGTGTGTTTCCAAGGAACAATAACACTACTTTTAAAAAAAATCTGATAAAACAGTCATAACCACTAGAAATAACCTAGGCAGATGACATAGTTTATCCCCCTATGCCTCCTAGCTCAGAATAAAAATTTGTGAGGAAGTGCAAAGCTTGACAGTGTCTTACATTATATAACAAATCCCAAGGACAAGCAGAAGAAAGCATAAATTCTTTCATCACTTCCATACCTGTGATTTTGCAGGTAATAACACGCCTTTCTTCTTCAAAGGGCCACTTTCAAGGATGGGATTTTTTTTAACAGCTCTAGCTCTCACCAATGCGTCTACGCTTCCTTGTAAAGTGGTGTTTCTCTCTGGAGTTCGTGGGTCATTTTCTTCCCGGAATTTATTGTGCAATATATGAGCACAACTGTTTGGCTTCTGAACTGCTGAAATATTTGCAATATGTCAATGTTCGGCTGCATCCAAAATAATACAGAAACTTTCAGCTGTAAGTTGAAAGGGGCAAGAATCATCTTTATTTCTACAATTGATACTTCTGTTATGCTAGGTATACCTAACCATGAACTTTTAAGCTCTACCATAATTAAAAAAAAAATTAAATAAAAAAAGAAAAAAACCCCACCTTGTATTTCCTGACAAGTATTAAATAAATCGTTTTTCTTACACTGTTTCAACGAACAGGAGATTTTGGGGTTTGTGTGCAGATATATACATATCTATATATATATACAGATACTTGAAAATACACATATGTATGAAAATCATGGGAAAGCCTTTTGGTACTAATTGCCGTAGGAGGTCTAGGCAGTGATAACAAAACATTCTTTTTTACACAGCAAGATGTGGAAACCATTAGATGCTTGTCAATATACTGCCTCTCTGACTGCCAAAGATGAATTCACCTCACAGAATTCTTCTTGCCCTTACCTAGGGTTAGAAAGGAATACTTACTATTCAGGTAAAAAGCAGTATGAGGTATGAAAAAGACTCCAGAGAAGAAAACCAATTAATATAAGTTAATATATAATAATATATATTATAGGTTATATAATAATATTATAATAAGCTATAATGGCTTTCATGAGGTGTCAAAATACTTCAGGTGGTAAATTTATCTCACAACACCTTGAGAAAGAATAAAGCCCATGTCCTTTCATATACGAAGTAAAAGAACAAGAAAGTAAACCAATTCCCAAAGGTTGCATGGTGAACTAGTAGTGAAGAAAACCAAAGTCTTCAGCTTAACTATCAGTTAACGTGCTGTAGGTACTGAAACTGTGATTACCATGCAGAAGACATTAACGTTACTGAATTGGCAAGAATAAAACAGCCACTCCTCTCAAAAGTAGAAAAACTGCACAAACCAAGGAAATTCTGAGCCAAGGTTTCAGTATATCTTGTATATACACTATATCTGTAAACAATTAAACAATGATAACTTTGTTGGAGATTTGCTAACAGTCAGCAACTTTGCATTCCAAAATAATATATTTATACAGTATCATCCAGGTGGATATTTGGAAATATTCTGTATGCACCATTAATGTCAACTTGTAAACTGCCACTTATGCACCATTAATGTCAACTTGTAAACTGCCACTTAGGTGTACACTGCAGAAAACCAATCCAAGTGTAGCCCACGGTAAAAGAAATGGACAAAAATAGGAAGAACGTGATGATAATAATAATATAAAGAGGCATATAAACCTGCAGGTCTCA
>WEKW01000084.1:0-21843 GCA_013389905.1 Sula dactylatra
TGGGTGTCTTCCAGCTTGAGATATTCTATGATTCTAATATTCTATGATCTCATTTTATCTCTAGTAAAAGCATATACTGCGATATGAGTAAGAAGTCAAAATTTTTAAAAATACCCTACAGAAAAAGAGCTGCAGATAGAGGAAACAGAAATGTAACAGCTTGCATCTCCAGCTTTTGATATTCTTCAGGTTTAAGCAGACAATCCACTATGAAAGATATACATAACTAATCTCATCAATCTGTTGGATCTACATATATGCCGACATCTTTGACTAAAATTAGACTTCAGAGTTTGGTGAAAGTACATGTTTCAGTGCTAGTTGAAATTCCTTTTGAAAGACAATTTTGCTGATTTTTTTGAAAAGTTGGGCATCTTCAAGGTCACATGATTTTCATTGGGAGATGTTGCTTCTCATCGCATTTGAAAAATTAAACAGGATGAGTATGGAGGTAAGAAACTCATCAGAAATCAAAGGGGTTATTTACATAAGTCTTTCCACTGAAATAGGCATTTGAAAGAAGAAGCAGCAGTCATGCCACACAAGAGTGAGAGATAAAAGCTGAGCCACTTAACAGTAAAACCAAACTGACATAGAGATACTATCGATGGAATTACATCTGCCCAAAATCAAAAGGCAGCAGGTAGAGCATCTGAGTTTGGGCAGGTACAGTAAGCATTAGTGGAGACACTGGCAAGTTACTCTGCAGTTCTTTGTTAATAATCTATTCAAGAAGTGCTGAAGAGCGTATCCCTATGAGCCAGCAACTTTGCTTGCAAAAGGGACCACAGCCTACAGAAGATGCACAGAAAGCAACAGGAAACACTCATACAAGCCAACCATACTTGAAAATCAACCTCTGCATGACAGAATTTTGCTTTTACAAAGGAGAATTTGTGTGCAGGGTGGGTATGGCAGAAAGCACACGTTCTGGAAGAAGAGTGGAGATCAGGACTCAAAAGCAAAACAGAGTATAAACCAACCTGACATTACGAACACAGTCCAGCTGGGCACTGTCTCAAAAAAAAAGTGGCAGCACCTGAGCACTGTTCCAGAAAACACAGCTAGACATGAAGGGTTTGCTTGTGTTCTCCCAACACTAGCAGCTTCCCCTCTGTACAACATTTGAAAATGAAGGCAGAAAAGAAAAAAGACAAGTGGGGATAGAAAGAGGGAGAAAGAAAACCCCAAAGAGAAAAAGCAGAAAAGCTTTGTAAGAAAGCAAAGTCAAGACTACACATGCTGCCTGGCTAAAAAGAGAACTCAAGATGGCACAAGAAAGTCCTGATAGCTTTCCAAAAGCAAGGGTAAAAAAAGGTGTTAAAACATGCAGAGATGAATAGAGTAAGCAAAGAACCCATGGCAAGCACAGACAAAGAGAAACGTGTTGCCAGTCCTGCCTTCTCTTCAGGGGCTTTCAAGGACACCAGAAAAGAGAATAAGCTAGTTCATTCAGGAAGAAAAAATTCCACCAACACTCCATTGATCCAGGAAGACTACTAATGGCAAAGTGTCTTTGAATCATACTAGTCCACATGAAATCTGTCCAAAGCAGTCTACCTTGGCCCCAGTACTGACACTGTCGGGCAAGGAGACTTTTGTATGTAGTCAAAACATGGGGACCTTAATGGGTTTCACACCTGTTATGGAGATAGCACCTTTCAGGGCATAGTGTTAGGGAGGTCCATGCACAGCTCTGCTGCTGGATCCCTAAAGTAGGGAACAGATGAGGATGTTTCTGGAAGGGCAGCAAGAACTGGCTTACACTAATCTTCATGGACGCTGCAGAGATTTTTGCTAAGCTCTTTCTTCTTCTCTTTTGCCATCTGAGCTATTTACGAACCTGTTCCAAAATAAGCCCTCACTGACCCCCACAGCTTTTTACCCCTGCATCACACAGTGTGATTCCAGCCCAAGAAAAACTCCCTGTATAAGCACGGGGCTGCTGCTCTGCAGACAAATGAATTGAGTCACATGCCTTGAGTACTGCCCACACCTTCAGGGCTTATCCTTGTCAGATGTAGAGAAGACAGGGATTTGACTGTTCCTGCTTCAATAGCTGCCTGGAGACAGGCTCCCAACAGATCTAGCTGAGCTGGTGATACAGTGACCGGGACGCCACCTTGCACTCTGCTGTTAGCTAAGCCACTGCCAGCCTCATGACATCTTCCAGCAATGGTGAACTCAAGCCAGCCTTTCCCCACATGTAGGGCTAGGGTCTGTGAGATCCGAGACAGAAGGTGCTGTGAGCAGCAAGCCCGAAAGAGGCCAAAGCACTCTGTGTAAGCAGCTGCTGGGCCTTTCATGGGCTGCATTCTGGTAATTTTGCCTGCAAGCCAGAAGAGAACAATACAATTGGGAAACATCCTTATATCCATTTTAGAAGGACAGCAAGTACAGTGATCATTTTAATTACAGTAAAAGCTATGTGTCAGACACCTAACCTTGGGCAGCCACATTTGCAACTTGGCTGGATTCGTATGGATTCCACTTGCACTCAGATTTGAATCTGGGATTACCCGTTAATCCTCCATCTCTTCATCATTTCGTGCAATTTTATTCCATGCAACCTCCTCAGCAAGAGCTCCTGTCATGACATAGAGCAGACTGGATGTCACTGCACCATTCACTTAATCTGGGCTCTCCACCAACAACGAGGATGCAGTTTGTTTGTATATTTGTTTATATAGATACTTAGACAGGGTGCAAAATCCAGCTTTTGGGGGGTGACACAAACAGCCCTTGATCTTTAGCAACAGTTGGCAATAAGCTTTTGATTCCTGCAACTGCTTACATTAATTTGCCATGGCTCACAAACTCAAAGCTGTATTCCAAAGGACAAGGGCAAAAAACATCTTATTTGTCCTTTTTGTTCAGTTTGCTTGTTTGTTAGCATTTAAGATTCAAGTTTAGGCTTTCTTTTTTATTTTCTGATCCCCAGAGCTGGTGAGGAGGAGCTGGGGAAGCAGGAAGGCTGGGGGAGGCAATCGGGAGAAACATAAAAGGTTGCAGCCTGGAGAGAATGCAAACACTCACTCTGATTGCTGGTGATGGGACTGTATGGAAAAGCTTAGACCAAAAGGTTATTCATTGCTGCAGCTTTGCTGATATACTTTTGGATGTCCTCCGACTTACTCAGGTCAGGATGGCAGAATGGACTTCTTCCCCTCACTATGTGATTTTTACTTTACAAATGCAGACTGCATTAGGTGTTAAGAAGTGTTTAATCTAAAACTTGAATAATAATTTGGCTAATACCTTATCCTAGAAGAATCTGAGAAACAGTCTGTTCCAAAAGCCTAGGTCTTTTGTTTTCTTAGAAGTTAATCTAGAAATTTCCAGATTGACTAAGACTGTGCTCAACTCAAGAGATATTAAGTAACAGCAAACTGTAGACTGTGACCCACTTGCTAACAGTTGCATTATCTGGTTTAAAAGAAAACAAGAAGCAGTCACATGGTACATTTTAGTATTCCTTCTTCACTAGGGGGTCACTGAAAGCACTAGTTCCTTGGAGCATTATAGTGCATGAAGCAAATACCAAGCAACTAAGTGATTTCCACAGCTTGCTAAGGTATAGAGATTGCACTTGTTTCTTAACAGCTGCAATGCAAATAGAAAGCTTTGTTTATTCATCAACAGAACAACAGAATGGGAAAGGATGCGGAAACACCACCAAAAGAATATGCAGAGCAATAGATTTCTCCTCTTCTTAAGAGAGATAACATGGAGTTAAATAGAATCTCAGAGTTATAGCACAAATCAGCCCTCCCGCCCCCACAAACAGCGCAGCATTGCTGCAGTCAGGCTCGTTCACAGAGGCTGTCCTGTGCCTGTATAACTGTTCCCCACAGGCTGCGACTCCTTTCTCCAAGCTGTCCTCAGGTATGCTTCTCCAGAGGTTGCTCCATT
Organism: Sula dactylatra; assembly: GCA_013389905.1. Taxonomy (NCBI): domain Eukaryota; kingdom Metazoa; phylum Chordata; class Aves; order Suliformes; family Sulidae; genus Sula; species Sula dactylatra. The sequence continues at coordinate 3,913 of WEKW01000084.1, forward strand.
GCCCTGTTTCCTAGAGTTTTTACTCCAGTCTTATGGCTTTTATTCTAGCTTCACAGTCAAATTCTTTTTCCGCTTTATAGCTATGACTGCTCTCAAATAGTTATTAGACTTTATTTCCTAATTAGAGAGGTGTAGGCAGTACAGCACACACAATGCCAATAATGTGGTATTATCTATGGCTTATGGATGTTTATCTAGTATCTGCCAAAACTGTGACTTTTTTTCCTGCCTGGCATAATGTTTTGGCAGTCTTTTGACATCAAAAAGAGAGATAGCTAAGCCTCATCTATGCCTCGATGAAAATCAAAAGATAACACTGCTCTGTAAACCTGGAAAGCTGTTACCACTCAGTGCTGCACAGAAATTACAGTGCAAAGAACAGGACAAAGCAAAAATGCAATTTTATTTGAGAGTTCTGCCTTAAGACCCCGGAATCCCATTCCATCCATGCATGTGTATGTGATGGAAAAGTTTTAGCAGCAACATACTTTGTTAAGTAAACAACAGCAAGTTAAGACAGAATAAAGGTATTTCCATTCCACTGATGTCTAAACCTCAATAAGTTATGCCTAGCAATAAGTTATGAATAGCTTTCGTGTTCTGAAACTTCGCAGTGCTCTTAAATTTTAAGTTGCCTGTATTTCAGGAGATCTTTTTTAAAACTAAAATGAAGCTACAAAAGCTGCAGAAGTGACCTCATTCTTTTCACTACACTTACAAAAAGTGTTCTGTTTTTACAGTCATGTAGCAGTTTACCTTTACTAACAAACATTAGTTTTATGAACCCACATGAAAAAAACCTATTTTAAAATAGTTTCTACCTAACTGATGACTATCTTTCAGTTCTGAAAGTTCAGTTTCAGTTTTTAATTCCTTTTGTCATCCAGCAATATTGTTTAAAACTGAAGTCTCAGATAAATTCCTAAGGTGAATACTGAAAAAGAGAAATAGTAGCAATAGCGAAATTAGTAATGTTTGCTTGTCAAACTGTTTCCAGTTTTGAATATACATACAGAAGGCAACACTCAAAATTTCCAGTTTTCTGCCTTGCGATACCTTTTGCAAATGTGTCTGCATCTTTCAGAGTAGAGTGGGGAAGAAGGTAATAAAGATACCCAATTTTGCCATTTTGTTCTTAGTGGAAAGCAGTCGAAACCTTTGGGACTTGTATCTGACAGGAAGATTTAGCTTTCAGATTGTATATGTAAAGTATTATCCATGTACTTCAAAAAATATGCATGGCGGATCCTATGCAACAATATATATAAAACAATAAATACATGCCATAACAAATTTAACAAGCATTATGGCAAAAATCTGCTCATTCAGGGCAGGGTATCAGAATAAGGCAGTTTAAGCCAAATTATATCCTCATTAAGTACCTAAATCTTCAGCAACAGTGAAGTAGGTGAAGATCTTAGGACATTTATAGAAATTGTCTCTTACTTAGTGTGATGCTTCTACCTCCCTCCTACAGAACTACCACTTGTGGTCTGGCATGTAGAAAAGGAAAGGGATTGTGGATTCTAAAAACAGACCTCCCTTTCACACAAATAAGCATAATTCCAGCTAAAAGGATCCCTAGGAAAGACTACACCAAGACAAAAAATACTACAGACAGCACACCAGCATGCATAACCTGAGGTTGTCTCAACAAAACTTCTGAATAATGAAAATATTCATAGCCCCAGCCTTTCACAACCCCAGCTGTCTGGGCATTTTGAGCACTCCTCTTGCATGGCTCTGCAAGCCCACACTGCAGATGCTCTTTACCTGATCTGCAGTAGTACTGTCATATTTTGCTGGTGCAGGCACGAGGAACAGGAACTCACGTGGCTGTGGTAATTCCCACAAACTCCCCGGTGCTTATTTCAGAGCCGTGAAGTATTCTTGCTGTGATTTTTTAAAGAGTTGCTACTTGTGACCTGCAAACCTACGTCCCAAATGAGGACATGTTCTGAGTGTGTTTTCAGAACTAGCAGGAAGCATCTCATTATTATACTGCTTTCAGCTGCTCACCCTCCTTGGCATTCAGCTTCCTAGCAAATTATTTTCCACTAATATTTCTGTGAAACTTCTAGTATCCTATATAGACAAATTCCTTTCTATCTGAGGGCACAGAAATCTTAGAAAGTGGATCCTGTGGACAGTTACAGACAAAAGAGATGTATCAGACCAAGCTCACAGCAGAGGGACAAGAGGCAATAGTCACAAGTTGCAGCAAGGGAAGTTCCAGTGGAATATAAGGGAAAAAATCTTGCCATGCAAGTGGTTTAAGGACAGGATAGGTTGCCCAGAAATGTTGTGCAATCTCCATCCTTGGAGATTGCCAAGATGTGATGGAACAAACTCCTGAGCAAAGTGTTGGCTTCGAAATCAGCAAGAGATTGAACCAGATGACCTGCAGAGCCCCTTCCACCCTCGGCTACCTGGCGGTGCAGTTGCCCCATGTTCTTCCCACAGCATCACCCCTCAGTGCAGCTGGCGTGCCAGGCTACATCCCAGAACAAGCTTACCATGCAGCACTGCTCAGTTTGCTGTATGAAGATTTTACTAATACTCAGGCAAAACACCTTCTACCTTAATTTCACCCTGTTATTTCACAGTAAGCTCTCATGTGATGGTTATCATTTGATTCAAACTTGAGCTTTACAACTTTTAAATATACAAAGCATTCCCTTTTGTAATCTCTAAAGTAATAATTCATATTTAAAGCCTAATCTTCCCTCTTAAATCAGGTGTAAACCCAAAAATTATTTTACCTTTTCTTCTACTATTTCTGCTGCTATCCAAAAGCGGATAGTAAGGGTAAAATCTTGGCCCCTTTGCATTCAATGGGACTTTTAAAAATTATTTTGATTAAATAAGATTTTATCCTATATCTCAGAGCTCTGTAAATATGGTCTTTTTCCCCCCATTTAACAAGACAACGTTCTGTACTTAGTAGCGTTCCAGCTAATTTTTAGGCAGTAACACTTGCTTAACTTGCTTATCTAGATCTGCCATACTACCTGCAAAATTAATACCTGTATATGGGATTATTTTTTCTCATGTTTTACTTAAAATTTTTTTACATGATCTTGGTTTATTATTATATAACTGAGATTGCAAACAGATAGTGTTTCTATGTGTCTATGCACATCCGATTTCTCAGTGCAATTCTGTTCACAGTTTTCTTCATTTGTGTCTCTGGAAACTGTGTAAGATGTCCTCAAACTCTGCATGACTATTAACTAAGACTGGACTTAGCCCCTATTCCCAGAATCCAGTTCTAGTTTTATCTATATTATTTGTCTGGAGTCCCAATTATATTGCTTGAGTACAACTATTCGCAACTCATGTCAGTTAATTATTTGCTGGAAAAAGTTCTGTATGTCCTTAATCATGACTTTTCTTCATTCTTTGTATTAGGGAAAATGCCAGTGCAGAACATATGCTAAAATAAGTTCTGACAGTATGTGACTTCCCAAAAGGAAGCGAGGCCACAAAGCCAGTCTGACTTCCTCGGTGATCTGCTTTTACCACATCTGACATTCTTTTATTAGATATATGCAAAATTAGATCCATAATTATGGCTTCTATTGTCCTGCCCTTTCTAATCTAGTGACAGATGTTCTCCCTGGCATTTGGTATTTCTTAGGTACAAGATGAGAAAGATAATTATAGGAAGGTAAGTTAATAACTTGGATTGTCAACACACCATTGCCCGATAATAAGTAGAAAGGCTAAATGATCAGTAAAAGTGGAAATGGAAATTGTTATACCCATAGACACTGAGATTCTAACAGGGATGAAACAGTACATGTAAGCACATATATGAGAAACCAGAAGAGAGCTGCCTGACAGATGGATGTATGTGCATTATTTAGAAAAATGAAATTGGCTGGGAAAAAAGAAAAAAAAAAGTGGGGAAAAAAAGAAGGAAGTAGAAACGGAATTTGTCCTTCACATCAACCAGCTTAGTTTTTCAGGGTTTTTCCCTCCTTCCCAGACTTCTTTCAAGCTTACTTGATACAAACTGTTTGGAAGATAAGGTGTTTGTTTGAGATTGTCAGGAGGCATGAGTACCCCCTTATTTTAGGAAACAAGGTTCTGTCTTCAACACAGGCAGTTTAGCTCATTCTGTAGGGTTTATGTTTAGGATCATACAGAAACTCCCAAAGAACTGATATGAAGCTGCAGAATACTCAGAGGACAGCATCTCAAAGGAGAGGTTCTTAGTACGCAATTATACTAGAAAATGTGGAAACAAGGCTCTACTTCCAACAATAGTCAGAGACAGCAAAGAACCAAGCAGGGGAACCTGGATACATGCTGTTACCTATTTTGCATTAGCAGTCACAGTGAGGCAAACCTTCATACATGAGTCTTGCATACTGAAGATGGAGTGCTGGTTCCAGTATAAGAGGAGAAGCAGCAGGGAAGAAGAGTATTGTGAATATTTTTTCTGGTAGTAACACTTCATAGAAACCGAAACAATTCATAAAGATTCCTAAAGCAACTTCTTAATAAACCAGCATACAACTAACTTAAAAGCCTCCAGAGTTAAATCAAGCCTTCTGTGAGTTGACCCTGTAGGCTAAACTGCATCTTCCATGGCCAGTACAGATTTCTGTCTGAAATATGCTTATCCAGCTGGCCTAAATTTTCTGTGCCAGAGTATGTTTCTGAGTAGACTAAGGAAAGTCTTTACAGGCTCACCAGACTGCCATCCAGGCCAAACTTCAAGCTGAGACTCCTTTGACGCTGGGACAAACAATATAGCTTTCTCCCCACCTTTAATAACACATCAGTCATCAGTCACCTTCAGAGGTGAACCACACTAATACACTAGTTTTGGGCAAAATAAGAAAGCATGTGAAGGCTTAAAGCAGAGAGACTGCTGTAGACCTGCTGGTCCCACCTATGCTGCTTTCTGAGTTTGCTCTCCAAGCTCAGGGCTGTAATACCCTTGCTCCCTCCCTACTACAGGCCCTTAGGGCACATCTCTAGCATCTGAGGCATGTCCATGCTGCAAGCAGCTTTTGCACTTCTGTCCCACAAGCCACTGTGGCTTGTTTCCAGCCTCTGATAGTGGAAAAAAAAAAAAAAATTAAAGAGGAGAAAAAAGAAAAAGGGGCTGCAAAGAATGTGACCCAGAGACCAGTTCTCCAAGCTGTCAACCACTCATTCTTATGGCCCCTCTTAGGCAGCAACAGTACCTGTTTGTGCCCATACCTGGCATCCCACACAGGTCCGGTAGGCTGGCACACAGTCCCAAGGATATGTGCATGTGCATGCCTATATACACATGTGCGTATGTATATATGCATATGCACAAGGCTAATTTTAGACAGAAGGTTCCTGCCTGGGTGCTGAGTCAGGAAACAAGCCATTCACTGTCAGGTAAAGCACACCTCGTCCCCAACAGAAGGCAAAAAAACCAAGTCACAGCTCTCCAGGACAGCCCATGCTTAATTTCCTCACCTGCAGAGGCCATTGGCAGAGAAAAGGTGCCAGAGCCAGCCCCTCCACAGCTCCCACACTCCCAGAGCCATGTGGAGGACTGGGCAGGTGAGTTGCCCACTCCTGCATGCTTTGGAGCTGGCACCTAATAGAAAGCCAGGTCCAAATGCCTGCAATGCAGATGGCAATGGAAGAGAAGGAGTGTTTAGAAAGCTGCTTACCTAGTGCTAGATACCTCCAAATGAATGTGTGCTGGAACTGGCAGTGTTTTGCCCAATGAAACACAAGCCCCTCAAAAAGTCATTAGTCCTTGTGTCCCTTCAGACCAGCCTCCAGATCGAAATGACAGCTCTCAACCTGGGAGATCCGGGCATATGACCTAGAGAGAAAAAGGCTGAGTAGTTGCTACGGGGAAATTCTGGGGAAAAAAGTACAACATAATGGCACTGTAAGTTCCCTGTGGCTGTCCTGCCTTCCTGCAGCTGCCACTATCCTCTGCCTAGTGTTCCCGTCCCTGGGAACACCTGGATCACAGTATGACCAAGCCCATGGGAGACTTGGCTCCAGAGATGATCCAGGGAAAGCTGGGAAGGAGTTCCCCCAAACACAGTTCTGGGTCTAACACTAGTGAACCCTGATGTACTCTGAATCCAGCTGATTCTTAGAAGAAGGGATGCATCCCCCACCTTCTCCAGAAGGGTGAAGAACCAAATGAGAGTAAACATCAGGCAACTTGTGACAAAGTGGTTTGGGTGGCCTGGCTGTGGCCCCATGGCCTGGCGTGGCTGCCTGAGCATGGGGACAGTATGGACAGAGGGACAGGTGCTGTTTGCGGAGCTGGCGGACATCCGTGCAGTCATGTCCTTCAGCTCACACCACAAATGCACGCTGCAGCACGTCAGTTCAGGGAATGATGACAAGGAAAAAGGAACCAGTGCACAGCACAAAAGCAGGAGTGCAGGAGGGTTTGTGTCTTTGTGAGATGATAACACACCTGGTTTTGATTTTGAAGTGCAGAGGTATTTTTTTTGAGGGAAGGCCAGTGCGATGCCATCACTTCCCTGCCTTAACTGGAGACCTGGCAGGCTGAACCCTTTGACAAGCCAAAGTAGCGTGGGTTGCACGCTGCTGAACTGTTCCACCCCTCCAGCAAAGCAGCTCTGCCAGGCGAAGGGGGAGCAAAAGGGTATCCAAAGGAAGGCCTTGTGGGAATGACAAGGTCTGTGCATCCTGAAGGATGTTTGATGTCCTTGACAAGACCACTGGTGTCTGGCTTTCCTCCACATGCAGGCACGTCCATTGTTGCGCAGCAGGTGCTGGCAGCTGTGCTTCTTGTTCCCAGCTGGTGCAGCAGGGTCTGTCCCACACCGCTGCTTGGCAGAGCAAGGGCAGACAGGTGAGATGCGGGATGGCTCTGTGGCAACAGCCCTGGAAGTGACAGCAGCTGAAGGGAGAAAATGGGGTGCCATGAGCATGCACATAACCAGCAGTGGCTGCTCACGACTGCTGTGAATGACCTGTGCTGCACCGCTGGCATCTGAGCAGAGCTGAGCATCCTGATCAGTGTACATGAAATCTGCTTCTCTGTTCCATGGAGACTTCAGGGAGGGCACAGAGATGCTCTGGTGTGGAGATGAAGGCTGTGCTGACCTGTTTTGTTGGATGTGTTGGTAAATCACAGCCCCTCTGACATGGCCATTCCCGAGGATGATGCTCAGGGGGACTCCATAAGCCTGGAGGTTTCTGCCCAGAGTTGCACTTAGGTGTTTCCCTGATGCCCTGGGTGTGATCTGAGGCAAGACTTTACAGAGCTGCCAGATGAAGTCATGAAGCTGTGGTAAAGCATTCAGGGCCTCATCGCCTCTTTAGTGACCTTCAGCCGCTTCGTTCCTTTTGCCTCAGGTTCTAAACTATGAAAGAAAAATAAATATGCCTTATGTCTCAAGGGTACTCTTAAGTTAAGCCTGTTAATTACTGTACAGTAATACTGTACCATAATACAGTTATTAGGGTAATGGAGCTGATATAAACAGATAAGAAATTCTGCTGTGCTTAAGCAGACAAAAACATCATTAAATAGTTGTCAGTATAAAGTGTAAATATCTCAGTTTCTTCACAAAGCTAGCCATCCAGTGCTGTGATCTGAGTAAGCATATCCCACATGAGCTCAGTCCAAACTGCATGAAAATAACCCTTTTTGCGAGACTGTGTGTTTACACAGTATAGCATGGGCAAATGCGAGCTCTGTCTGCTACTCCAAGCTAAAAAAACAATGAAGCTGTATCAGTGCAGATAACACGAGGTAAGTGCCACAGGTAAACTCCAAGACCAGACTGTGTCTGCCTGCTCAGACTGATGGCTGAACCATTCTCCTGGCCCTCATAACCACACTACAACAGCTTTCTGCAGAAAGCCCCTACATTCTCTTCTACTCCAATGCAACAACAGCCGATCTGGGGAAACTGGTTTGAAGCAGCAAAAAAAGAAGCAAGTGAGAGGAGGGAAGTGTAGCTCTCCTATGCGTATGATGGCTGTTTGCTAACTTTTGTTCATAGGAATATTGCAGTGCTTTTTACTGAAGTCAGAGGAAGTCAGCTTTAAAAGAAAATAATGATGTTTAAAGAAAGGCTGTTTGCCTTCACACCAGACTGATTTTTCACAGTTTGTTTCTGTATATCTGAAGCCAGGCATTGATAGTGGGAGCCCTGGCACAGAGCACCTCTCTCAAGTGAGTGGCACCAGCAGCTGCTGCTGCTGTGGACTCCACAAACACGGGAACAAATCCTGCAGCCTCTGTGCAGCCACGGCTCTATCGCTACAGACTGCCAGATTTGTCCTAACTTACTTTTATTGTCCTCCAGTGTTTCAGTGTTCCAAAGGCTCCTCAAAAGATTCCACATTTGAAAAGATGGTAACTAATTGACAGAATTCTGAAAGTATATTTCTGAATAATCTGCTGACATTTGTTCAAGAAGAAATATGATCTGATGTAAGTGCCTAAGGAGGTTCTTTAAAAATACTTTTTCTCTTCCAAAATCTCTACTGCCAGTGCATTTTATGAGAGAAAAAATTGGTTACTCTTACTAAAGAAAGATCTATGATTAGACCTCCCCTTTTAATTCAGAAGATTTCTGACATAAGGACGTTTTCTTGTTTAATACATTGCTGAAATATGCTGTTGACAGAAACTCTGCCAGCAGTGATTTCCCCTGGGAAAGTGAAGTAGTATAGACTTCCTTCCTCATCTGAGAAAAAAACCCACTGAAATGTGTTTTTCCAGGCAGCTGGTCAAGGAAGCAGGTGTCAGGCTCATAAGAAAGTCTGCAAGTCCTGCATCATAGCCCCCTTCTTCCCCTGCTCAGCTGATGGCAACACCCAACTCACACTGAGACCTTCCTTGTGTGAGTAAGAAAATACTTCCTTGTTGCCCTAAGGCACATTTAGCCTATGCTATATATAATCTGACAGTCATTTCTGCTGCAAGTTGTAAAAACAGCTTCTAGTTCACGTTGTCTTTATTTCCTGCCACAGCTATCTGTCATTCGTGGAAGCTAATGTCTCTCTGCAAGTTGTCTGCTTGATTTGGATACTTGGCAGGCTTGGCTATGTTTTCTAATTTTGTAAATCTTCTTTCCAGTCTTCCCCCTCTCCTTTCTCCCCTGCAGCATTTTACATCTATCCCTTCAACTAGTCCACTAGTTTCCCCCTTTCATTTCTAGATCAGTATCAAAATCCCCATCCATCCATGCATTTAAATCCCCTGAGGACATGCTTTCCTTACACACTGGGCTCCGTTATGCCTGCCCTCACCCCACTCCTCCTGCTCATGTGGTACCAGCCTCCTCTCTGCACTGAAGCACAATCTCCCCTTGTTGAAGCAGCCACCGCTGGCTCGCCTGCCCAAGCCACCTGGACCCACAGCCCTCCGCTCCGTTGAGTCCCACCATGCTTGGCTCTAGGAGCTTATCTGCACGCCCTTCCCTTGACAATTAACTTCTTTCCTCCCTCTGCTGTTTTTCAGCCTGTAAATCAAGGATTACTATTCTATTGCACTCTATGAAGAGTTTGAGAAACCAAGTTGAAATGGGTGCTGTACAGATCGAGATGAGATCAAGTTGTATTTTATTGTCTTAAGAATTTTTTGGCAGGCAGGTGCTACATTGTGTACCATGGTGACAGCTGATGGAAGGGAAGATGTTATAAATACATGCACCACACAGAAGTCACTTGAAAAGTTGATATTTGCAAGGGTTACTTCATGGCGCTATATAAGACATCATTATTTACTTCCTTTTATTATTTCCTTCTTTTATATACCCCAGCTTTGCAAAGAGGAAATAAAAAATGGCAGCTTCTCAAATTTGGGTGAATTTTGGCAAAAGTCATATTTATAACAGTGATTATTGTAAGGAGGTGGTTTCCTTCAGTAAGGATTCAGGGTGCCTTTTGTTTTTCGGTGGATAGTGTGAGGTAAATCCTTAAGAATACAGGAAAAGAAATTAAAGATGAAGGGTGAAGATAAACCAAGCAGCACACAGACTTAAAGAAGACTTACCACCACAATCAAAGCACTGAAATTGTGTTAGTGGCCATGGAAGGTGCCAGCAATAAAGTAAGAGCTCAGATTGTTATTTTGAAATTAGTTTTTTGTTTTAAGGTGCATTGCTCAAGGAACTACTTTAGCCTGTTTTCCTGCAGGTCTGTGGTTTTTGTCTCCTAAATCTTCATCTACTACCAAAGCAAACCAGCTCCCCCCAGGCTTGCATGCGTCCTCACCAGGTAAGAGCATACTCAGCACTCGGTCCAAGCTGTCCCTGGCCACACATTGATGCATGCCAGTTGGAGTGGCATTGGAGGCTCATTGCTCTGCTAACAGGCTACTGCCAAATGCTTAAGGGGACTTCTTATGTTTTAACTCCCAGACGAACCACTAATTTTGTTCTCTCTTCTGTCCAGCTTCTCACTTCCACAAAACTTAAAAGATTTTATTTAAGACTTCCGCTCCTCTTCCAAATGCAGCTGCAACTGACCAATGGGCTTAAAACTTACTACCAGGAAACCAGAGGAAAAATGGGCAGAAAGGGAGTTAACAAGATCCTCAAGGCCTTGCTGTGGCAGGAGGCCGTGCTGCCGCTCCGATGGCACAACTGCCTCATGTTAATTTTAGCACTCCTCTCTGAGCAGGCCTGACACCGCAGCAGTTGCACCCTCCAGGCACATCCAGCACATGTGTGAGGAAAGGAAGGCAGATGATCTTCAGTTTGTGCAGTGAAGCAAGATACTCAAAACCATGTCTGGGCCTTGGTCTCAGGGCTGGATCTGAAAAACCACTTGCAATTGCAAAAAGATGTAGGAGGACTTTCCACCCACCCTGCAATCAAAGCCTGCATGGTCATTTTAAACTTGATGGGATCTCCTCGACTGAGCTGCCATGTGCACAGATGCCAGCAGGTCTATCTGCAGGGCATTTCTCAATCCAACTGTCCTGAATATCAACAGCTACATCTGTTCAAGGAAAAACTCCCAATTCTGGGACACCGATAGATGACCCAGCCACATCCCTCTGTGGTATTGGGGTGACACCTGGTCACCCCTGAGCCCCACAACGAGAACCGGTTTGTGTGCCATGGCTGGGAGATACAGTACTCCTTGAGGCTCAGTGCCCAGAGCTGGGATTTGAGTCCCTCTCCAGGAACACAGTGTGGCAAAAAAGCTGGAGGCACTATGTGCTTCCTTGGATGGGCATTCTGACCCCTTTGTTCCTCATATCACCCTTTACAAAATACAGATGGTAATAACACTTCTGACTCGCCATTTGTTTCTTGTCTGGAAAGCAGCAGGGACTGTTTCCAAGCCTGTGTTTTGACTGTACCCAGCACAACTGTTTTGGACTTTTGCGTGCTACTTGAATAAAAAAGCATAGTAATATTACACATTGCTATTGACAGAAAAGTGTCTGTATGTGTGATGAGCAGCAATTCAAAACCTAGTTCCAGCTTTGAAACCCATTGGTGTAGCTGTGCCTTGTGAAATTTCCAATCAACAGCACTTTTCTAACATTGATAAGGAGGAGGGGATGATGCTTGCCAAGGTCAGGTGGCAAAGTGGGATAAACTTTGTTGAAAGGCCAGGCAGACTCCCTGCTGGTCCCTTTCAGTTACAGTCAAGGAAAATCTGCTGAGCTAGGTAAATCACTGGCAACAAGGAAATTTGTATTTCCCCAAGAACCAGTTCATACATGGAACAAAGCACCAGGAAGCAGACAGTGATATTCTTCTGCCATGTGGGAGTCAGTACAACACATGTCCAGCCTACTTGCCCCTTTTTTGCAGCTTGAGTACATAGAGTAATCATAGCTGGTGTGTACTTGGTCTTCTTCCAGGATTCTCTAGAGAGTAACAGAATTAGATCTCCAGTGAGCTAAAAACACCAACTTCGGCCAATATTTTGTGACAGTGTTGGCCTGCTGCAGTTTATATTGAAATCAAATTCTGCCAGTAACCTGGACAGAAGTTTAGCATGTCACATAAGTGGTTTGCATAACATCTGCACAAAGCCAAGAATTTCCCTCCAATTTATTTGGAGGGAAAGCTCATGAAATGTTCCATTTCCTATCAGTATTGCCTTTTACGGTTGATTTTCAATGACAGTATTAGGCTCCCTGTTATGCTGACGATTAGTGTGTGAGTAACAAGCCCTTTAAGAGATTAGAGCACTCATTTGAAGCCATAGCTGCAAGTGTGAGTGAGAGCTAGCAAACTGATAGAGAGGCAACACAGAGATCTCTCACAGTTCCTTATGTTATTTTCCCTGTAATTAAAATAAAGAGTCATCCTAGTTAATAAGCTTTGAGTCAAACTTCCCTTTAGCCATGATGGAAGAACACTGCCGTTAATTAGCTACGCATGCAACTGCCAGTGAAAGCCTGGAAATTACAGCTGAAATAAGGAGTGACCCTATCTGAGTGCAGCTGTATTTTGCTCTCCTGCAATATAAATGCATTTTTTTTAAATATGTTCCTGTATAATGCAAGTTTTACTTGTAAGGACTTACTTCTGATGTAATCAAACTTACATTCAAAGCAGATTCAAAAGGCTCCCAGTACACAAGCTGAGAAAATATAAGCAAGATTAAAGCAGAAAGTATATATATCATCTAAAATGATTTGAGGAAATGAAATGAGCTGTGCCATGAAAACTAGAATTAAGCAAGCTTCATCTTCTAAGGATTTGTATGCATTGCCCCATAACCTTCTGTTCAAGCAGTTTTCTTGAAATAAACCCAGCTCCCTAGAACCCACTTCTCTTCCGCCTTGTCCTCCACACCATAAAGGGCAGCAGGTGTTTTAACCCAGACAGCCCCTGCCAAAAGCAATATATAACAGCAAAGCTCTGCCCACAATTCCCTCCATGGGGTACTCATTTGAGTCCCTTTCTTCTACCCAGACACAGAGTTTCAAAAACTTGTAGGTCTGCCCTTGCTCACTTCTCAGACATCTCCTTCTGTACTGCTCTCGCTTGTAATCTGTGAACAGTTATTGTGATGGAGAGAGGAAGAAATGCCAGCAAAAATAGCAGGCAGGCATATGGTCAATGACACTTGAAATGTCTTCTTCCATTAGAAAGCCTGGCTAAAACCAAGCAAAAGTTAAGTTATTTATGAGTCAGCACAGTGGAGGTCCTCCCTGAGGTAAGAGAGATGTTGTTGAACCACATGGAGAACAAGACCAGTATTGCTGCTTATTTTATCACTCCCCATATGCTGACCCCTCTTGTTTTCCTTTCCCTGACCTGCTGCCTGGGAAACTGGGGTGTTGACTATAAGATCATTCAAGAACTTTGAATGTAATGTAGCTTTTGAGGTTAGTGAGAAAGGAAGCAGGGCTATTTCCATATCTTTAACAGCTACAATAGTCTAATAATTTGTTGTTAATAATAGAGTTTCATCTGTAGCCTTAGTTACCTTACCAGACTATTTCTGATGTGTATTTGTACGTCTCATGCACTACTTCCAGCTGTTGCAGTCTTAAGTTAAAGATGGGCCAGAAGTATTGCATTCCTGAGAAATAGCTCCTATGATACTTTGCAGTCAGGGTATCTGTGTTGCCAGGCATGCTCCATAGTGAAGTGATAGGCATATAACAAGCTGGTTGTCTGGCTGCTACATACCACAGATTAGTTGTCATGCCTCGGTCAAAACACAAAGCGTGAAATACTTTTCCCTTTACTGAGAAATACAGCACATCATAATAAAAGACAGGCTCCTGTCCGCTTTTACAGAAGCAACTTCCATCATACAGTTCTTAGGAAACCGTCTGAACAATCAGATAAAATGAAGAATATCTGCAGTATCTTGTGTCCATAATTTGTCTTGGGTTACATGAATTAAGAATATCACTTGTGTTTCTTCTGTCAGAAGACAAAAATGACCATAGATGAATGCAGACCATTCATTTTTATGCACTCCATGTTCAAAAGAGTTTCACCAATGTCACCACATGCTGTAATTTGCATCTGGATAGATTTCAGCTGAAATAGGACTAAAATCACAAGTAACTAGGCAACTCCCCCTCATATTCTGGGGGTTTGTGCTATTCCAGTACACATTTAGAAAGTGTTGGGCTTGTGAATGATGCTTGTAGGAGTACAACTGTAACAGAAAGACAGCTAACACTTTTTCAGATTTCTTGAATGTGGCATTTCCTAATTGACACTCAGAAACCCTCGATGCTTTTTGCACCTTTTGCCCAGATTTTTAGAAATGTTAATTAGGTGCGTAACTGATCTGCAGCAGAATTCTCAAAGGTCATTTAAAGGACAAGCTTTGATGGGGACAAAAAATGTACAGTACTAGAGAGGCTGTTTACATCAGTTCTAAAAAAAAAGAGCAAAACTTTCTCTTCATCTCATAGAAACACAGGCATTTTGCCTCTCTTGGTACATCGTACATGAATTGTACGATAAGAACAAAACACTGCCTGAGATGAATCTGCAACAAAGGAAAAGGTTAAACAAATTTTTCACAAGCAAACAAAAAAATGAAGAATCCAGAGGACAATTTACACTGAAGCTCACTGAATCAGTTCTGTGTGTAATTTGTGAGCCACATTTTATACTAAGTCTGGCATTATCTGGCTTAAAAATTTTTTTGGTCATTATTGTGGCATGTTTTTCATGTGTATTCTCCTGTTCATTTACTGTGTAAATGTACCATAAATCCTTTTGCTACACCATTTGAACAATGCAATAGGATAATGTTAGGCTTGCTTTGGACATCTTACAGTAATTTTCACTTCTTATCTACTGAGTCATTTTCCAGGATATTAAAAGGTGACAGTCACCAAGGAGTGCCTTGTAAAAACCTGCTTTGCCTGTCATTGGTTGAAAGTCCTTTCAAATACCTGTCACATGGTAATTGCAGTGTTGCAGAAGCTGTGATAGTCTGAGGACATAGACTAAAAGAGGTCTGTGGGAAGGCAGAGAACTTCTTTTAGCACATAACTCGTACAGCCAGAAAAAGTAGCCGGGGCTTGCAAGGTCCATATCCTTCTCTTCAGGTCAGAAACATTAGGAGCAAAATTAAAATATAAATACAGATCAAATGAAAGGAAGATGATACCTAGGGAGTGGCAAAGGCTGAGATTCTCACTGATCTTACCCTCACACTTGATGGAGGTAAAAAGGAGCAGCCCCAAGCCAAGGAATATCTTCCTGACTCCAGTTCCTGCTAGGTCTTTCATCCACACCTCCTCCCTAGGACTAGCTCTTTGAACTCAGCAGAAACCCACTGTCCAGTCTAAAGCTGAATTCGTACCTGAGCATGCCACTGGCTGCATCTCCCAGTCTTCCAGCAGGAGAGCACCTTCTTATTAATATTGGATTTCCACTTAGTTTTATGCATCTTTTTCTTGAGCTTTGTTGCTTTACTTGCAAGGAACTTTTGTTACATAGAGAACAGTGAGCATGCACCACAAGGGACCACTCAAAAATCACAAGTGATGCTTAAATGGGAAATGTGCATTTTGAGGATACTGCATGTGTGGAGATTTTGGCAGTTGATTTGAAAAGAGAACAGAAATAGAATTACATATGAAGTGGCAAAGAAAGCACTCAGTGTGAAGGAAGGGTGATTGTACAAATCTTAGATAACATGAAAGAAGAAACAGACTTCTCTGAAGTTCCCTTTTATTCTGCCCCTCCATGGGCTTAGCTATCTTGTCTTTTATGTTTAAGTCAACAGTCTGCTGCTTGTTTGAACAGTCTGTTTATTTTTGCAACCCATAGACTCATACAATACTGAAGGCTTTTCAGACACTGGTGAAGAACCACGAGCTAGGGAAGCTCAGGAGGTCATCCATGTGCCAGGATGGGGGACGTCCTGAGGCAGGGCTGTGGTAGTTGTTGCATCTTATGGAACTGGCTTTTGCAAGAGGGACAATGAATGTGGAACTATTTTCAGAACAGAACACAAAACTTGTATTTAGCTTGGCTTTTCACACACTCAATGCTAAACAGCACAACTACTCCCTCATGCAAAGAGAGACCACAAAGCTTACAACCAGAAATGCATCACAGACCCTGTGCCACCTAACTTCAAAAAGTTGGGAAGGTGACCAGCAGAGAGACACATTAAGTTGATAGGGTGAGATGCAGCCCCTGAAAGACACACAGCAGACAGAGCAGACACTAGACAAGCTTATGAAGAAATCCCAGGTGCACACTGCATAAGGGACTACCCAGGGCACACATGTCCATGCTTCATGACAAAGAAGTAAGTTCAGTCACTTTTTGGGTGGTCCTGGCATAATGCATCCCCTCAGTTTTCTATGCCAGTTCATGTGCTATTTGGGGCCTCCACAGTGGAGATGAAGTGGTTCATTTCTCTTGGAGTTACTGGCTCTTGTTGATCAGTTTTATTTGTTTGTTTGTTTTTTCTTTTTTCCCCAGAAATACACAAAGAGCAAGAGAGTGCAGAAAACCCTCAAAACTTGCCCAAGCATTCAGAGTCATTTTACTCAATGATGAGAGCTGCCTGGCCCAAGCACAAGGGTGTTTGGTCAAGCACATCAGATTCACCACCCCATAGAAATGAAAGTGGCCGGGGCTGGATAATGCTTCAGCAAAACAAAATCCCAGTGAAAGGATATCTTTACCCTCAGCACGCATCCACCAACTCCTTTGTTTCTGTTTCTGCTGATGACATGACAATGGCAAGCACATAAAAACCAACCACAACTGCCTCTTCAGATTCTCATGTTGTGATGACATAAAATTCTTCCTGGATTGTGAGATGAAACTGGAAGATGCTGTTGCTGTAGGTAAGAGAAAAAGAGGCAGGAGTTCCCAATAATGTGCAAAGGAGCCTATGAAATATGTTGCTCTAAAATGGAAAAGTTTCAGAATAAGGGAGAGTTTTTAAAGGACTGATGACAGTTTGGTTGTTAAAAGAAAGAAAAATCTGGCATTTTATAAATTATGCTCAAGCCTGTCTCCAGCCTGTAAATCTAATATGTGCACTATAAGATCACAGCAAAAACTTTTGTACAGTACTCATGTTAGTGCAAATCTCCTTGAAATGGCAGCCATACCTAGCCATCAAGTCCTGTGAACAGTTACAGCCTTCTTCCATTTCATGGGATTTGAGTAATCTGTGGCAGTGCTTCAGGGAGAACTTTTGGGGGACTTTGGCTTTCAGCAAGTGCAGAGGGGGTAACATTTTCCCCAGCCTGGGAGGTACTTGCAGTGTGATTAGAAAGAGGATGTCCACAATACATCGTTTTCAGTTCACTAAGACCATCAGAGAGAAAGAAGGTACCGCCCTGTATTAAGCAGTGAGGGCTGGAAAGAGCAGCATTCGAGGAGTGTAATTTGACGATGCGAAATTTCACAACAGGCACAGATCTAATTTAAAAGTGATCATCCACTGGAATGAAACAAAACCAATTTGACATTTACCAGCTGCACAATAAAACTGACTGTTACGGGGACAGTTCACTTTAACGATCAGCAGACTTCTATATCTAAGAGCACTAGTGTGCAGACAGTAATGTGCCCTTGTTGTATTTTTTCACCTGTAACGTAAAGTAGCATAAGAACCATATGTTTTGAATGAAAGTTAAGGCAGAGAAAAGTGGATGACTTCTTTTTAAGGAAAAACTATTTCATCGTTAAATGTGATGTGTAATGGAATTACATTGTTTTCTCCTCTTAAAAACAAGTGTGACTAAAATTAAGTGTGAAATTACAGCAACCTACATTATAGATTAAATATAATGTGACTTAAGAACATACTTAACATTAAGATTCAGGCAGTGCATAATTACTACCAATATTTTAAAGAAAGTAAAAAAACCCCGAACAACCAAACAAAGAAAATGCCACTGGAGTTAGAACCAGCCTGCTGAAGTGAATATCTGACTTTGGACAGGCTCATCCTCCTCAGAAAGTGCAGAAAAACTGTTCTCTTCATTTTATTTATACAGCATGG
>WEKW01000084.1:22497-35792 GCA_013389905.1 Sula dactylatra
TGTAATTTTGATGCAGTACAGTCTGCCATGTAAATATAAGTGGAGCAGGGAGGACCCACAAGACATGCTATGATTCAAAACCTTTGGAGACATTCAAGGAGCAAGTCAATAGTGATCAAGGTTGCCCTCCATTATTTTCTCTTAGCCATGGACCTCAACCTTCCAGCCCTCAGACGATGTAAGTTTGACTTTGCTTATGTACTTTAAAACAGAGATCACATTGCTTTTTCCATCACCCAGACCATGACTATATGTATATTAAACCCATCACCCTTAGTTAATTACCTTACCCATTAGAAGAGCAAAGTGATGCAGAGTGGAATGAAGTTGACTGGTGCTCATTTGGCAAGAGTTACAATTTTGCATCTCAACATTCAACTAACATGAAGATGGAAGCAGGGAGTCATTTATGAAAATTCCTTATTTTACAACTTAAAAAAATACATATAGTGTAATACTGCTTCTAGTTTAGAAAAAACCATTACCAAAATATACGGACAATTCCTAAGCCTCCAAGTGTCAACATGCCATAGGAAAGCAAAGTGGAGAGCAAATATGAGTATGGTTTGCATCAGGAAAGTTTCAGTGTTGTTTTATTTGCTTTATTAGAATTAACAGAAGATCTAATCAAACAGATCTTAAAAGAGTGAAACAGATCACAAATATGCAGTTTCTGTTCCTTGTTAAACTGCGTGTGTTTTCATTGCTACATTCAGATGACAAGCAGCTTTGATTTTCCCCTGATAAGCAAATGGACATCTCTTGGAAAGAACACATTTTGAGAGATGAGTATCTCATGTGCATATCTTATCTACTTTGAACTGATTCAGTGTGGTTTCTTCAAAGCAGATTTAAAGCTGAGAAAATGTTAAGGTGACCTAGCTGTACAAGCCAGAAGTAATTAATTTTGATCAGCAAAGTCTCAACAAAGAACAAGATGTTAAATTAAATACTTTGAGACTCTTCAGTCTATTTTGAAAAAATGAACAAGGTCACCCTGATAGAAGCAGAGTATTTTCAACTATGTTGAAACAGAGTTGACTGAACATCTCTGTGTTTTGAACACAACTGGAGTTATCCTCAATCTGTATCTATCTTTAATGCATTAAGATGATCTTTCATTCACACTTAGCAACAAAAAGAATGTAGCTGTCAATCAGAAATTCCCAGCAGAACAGGGAGAAAGCTGATCAAACCCAGACTTATTTCCCTGAAAACTAAACAAGGAATAATGGCAACCCGCTCAGAATGGCTCTGAAAAGATGAGGCATACAACAAAAATCCAAATTTTGTTCCAAATAAACAGTACTTTATGCCATGTGAACTCTAAATTATATTAAGCAGTGACTTAATACAAATAAAACTGATCTGTGGGGAGTTATGTAAACATCATACAATTAGCCATCATCATTTTCCATTGTAAATGTTCATAGGGATATCCATTCTTACCACACTGGCTGGAGGCCAGCTACCAAAAGTTATACAAATGCATTCAAGACAAGGAAATCCTAAACTATTATTTCTCAATAGTGCCCATTCCTGCTGAACTTGATGACACCAGGACTTTGGCTCCGTAGCAATGAGGCCATATAGGAAACGTTCACTAGCAGCCTTTGTTTTCCTTAGAAAAGCCTGCTTCCTACATCTTTCCTAGTGGTAGCACAGGGTTAGCACATCAGGGTAGTTTAGACTTTGCAAATTTCTATAATCCAAATTTTTGTTAGAGGCACATGAGAAAACACTAGTTATTAATTAGAAAAAAAAAAAAAAAACCTCTTCTTTCTGGACCTTTTTTCTCACATATCCTCCATCTCTTCTCTGTTTTGTCAAGTTGTAGAAAGAAATTCTACACTCTTTCCTTTTGTTCACTTTGCCTGAGCAGACACAGACCTTTGTGTCCTGTGGTCCTCTGACCAACCTGCTTCTTCAAGGATGTCCAGGCTCTACCAGCTTTGCAGTTTGGACCATATTTAAGTCCAGGAAATTATTTCCTGTGGCAACAATGGATCTGAAACAGACTTAAGAAGCACATACTTGCCTATCACTGACAGCCTCTCCTCAGTGTTGGCAGCCACGGCTGCCAATTTCCTCTCAAATTATTTGCTACCCTGCATTTCCCCCTCCTTTTCTATGTCTGCCACCAAGATAATGCTCCTTTGTTTCCAGTCTTCCCTCTCTTGCACTTGTCTCCTTAAGTCTGTCCCAGTGTTGCCGCCTTTCCATTTCCCACGCCACTGAATACCTTCTTTAATTTCTTCAGTGGCTTTTTTTTCCTCTTTTCTATATGTTTGAAGCATCCTCTCCACCTGCACAGTTCTCTGTCTCTTCACGTCCTATTTCCCTTCATCGTTAGTAGAATGTTTTATCTGTTACAAAGCACCACAAATACTCAAGCTGCCATATAAATTACACAATATGCCAATGAAAATAAAGAAAAGAAAATGCTGCAGCCCAAATACTCACTGCTCAGCTGCCAGAGCTTTCCTTGTTCTTTTAGAGCTGCCTTAGATGCTGACTCCCATTAATACCCACTTGATTGACCTGCTGGCACTGCCAAAATGGTGTAATGTGGTTTAGACATAAATCTGAGTCAGGCCATAATTTTGCAGTGCAATGCTGTCTCTCTGAACAGAGGCCTATTCAATGGACTTGGGGACATTTGGGATTGGCAAAAGGGTTATCCACAGGAACAGCGGTGCTGCACCAGGCCCTCGGTGTGGCAGCTGCAGCTGCACGGACAGGATGGCTGTCTGGCCTGGGCCAGGAGCTGTTCGCCTGCACACTCTTAAAAGCTCTCCTCCTCATCTTGGTGACAGCAAAATTATATTTCAGTCACCGTACAGCAACATAAGGCAGTAACAAGCAGCAGCTCCTCAAACACATGGATCATTTTGTTTTATAACTTCCAGCTCACTATCACAGATAATCATCCTTGTCCCTGCCTCCCCGTCTTGACTCTTAACATTTCCTCAGACAAAAGCACTCGTGCCTCCGTCCTCCCCATGTCCAGCAGCAGCACCTTCCCACACTATAGCCACACAACACATTTGTGTAGGATAAAACACTTTGGTGGACAGAGCTAGTAACACCTCAAACCCTGACCTACACAATCCCAACCAAACAGCACATGGCTCTGACCAATAAAACATGCTGGCAATTTATATTCTCTTTGAAATGTATCAAAAAAACTCTCAAAATCAAACACGCCACACAAAAATAGTATACATTTTTGCTATGCAAAAATGGTACACTCTACTTCCTATTTTAATGCTATTGAAAATCATCCCAGCTTAATAACTCATCTCACAGGGTTGATAGTGGGAAGAAATCTTTGCAATGGGATTGCTTCTGAGGCTAGCTTTGTGAGCTTCAGAAAAGGATTAGACGTAAGGAAATAAGGGTCTTCACAGCTGAGATATCTAATGCCCTAGATCCAACAGTCCCAGGGACTCCAGGAATAGAAGCTTTCTCTGAGCCCTGTGCTTCACGTGCCCCTCTTGATCTGGCATGCAATGTCACACCTTATCCTTTCAATGTCACACCTTATCCTTTCAAGCTCCTCTTCCAGAACTGTTTTCTTTCTATGCATTCACTTATTATTTACCTGACTCTGAGACTCATTTACCTGGTTCCACAATAAAATGAACCCACTGCATCTTAAAGTGTATGTTTCATTGTAATACAAAGGGAGACTTGCCATGGTTTCACCATAATGTGCAAAATTCTTATTTTATGAGCACCACTTTGTCTTTTTTTTTTAATTATTTTTTAATTTTTGGCTGCACACAATTATCTTATTGTTCCTTTCAACAGCCATTCAGAGCATGCAGATTTACAGGGTATGTATCGTGTATTTTTATCTCTTGAGAGACATCTAGAAGGCTCTTGTTTCTCCATGATTACTAATAACTAAAGGTCATATAGCCCATCTTCCTGCAAATGAATCTCTTTCACACCTACTGTTGTCTTATCCATTTGAGAACACATCGTGAATCCTAAAAATAACTAGAAATAAATGTCACCAGAATAAAGGCTTTCACCTCATGTTTAGGGAACCTATCTGTTGGTGCAGTAAAGCTTGCTGTCAGTACTTTACTATAATTTAACCCTGCATTTTACCATCTTATTCACACCATTATTTCTAGATCTCTAAAAAATGATGCTAAAATAATTCGTATGGCAACTGCATAACTCTGGAGTACATCCCAGATCAGCCATTCTTGTGAAGCTGTAATTACTGAGATTTGCCCTGCAGAAATTACTTCTTTTTCTCCTCTAGGGCAGACACTGCCCTTGCAGCTCTACTAGAACTGGCTGGATGTGGGCTGTCACTTAAACTCTCAGCTGCTAGTTAGTTATCACCACTGAGCTGAAGCAGTTAGCATAAGCATTTCTTTTCCTTTCAGTCCAAAGTCAGAGATCAGCTTACCCACAACAGGGAGGTGGTGTGAATTAACCTGACTGACTTGTTCCAAAATGGGTTAGGCTCGCTCACAATATTAGCTGTAGATACTAGGCAGAGTATGAAGATGGTCTCTCTCCTTCTGCTCTCTGCCTCTTAGCTGTTAGCCACCACATCTTAGCTTGAGTCTCCATGTGATTTGCATACACTCCATCTGCTGTCTAGACGGTACCCAGGAGCTCACAGTTGCCCAGCAGGGAGGTCTCTCTCCTAGCCCTTGGCTCCAAGAAAGTCTCAGCAATTGGAAAGGGTGAGTGTCAGAGGAGCGTCAAAGCC
Source organism: Sula dactylatra (assembly GCA_013389905.1). Classification (NCBI taxonomy): domain Eukaryota; kingdom Metazoa; phylum Chordata; class Aves; order Suliformes; family Sulidae; genus Sula; species Sula dactylatra. The sequence continues at coordinate 27,236 of WEKW01000084.1, forward strand.
ATGCATGGCTGATGAATTAGAAATCCAGGTTGGATGCAAGCTGTGCTTAACTAACAAGGTGAATGACCTTGATAGGGAATATTGTTGCCTATTCACACTGAGGTCTTTATAAACTTTACTTGTAAAAGCTCTGCAAAATGTGACTTTACCATAACACCCAGAGAAATGTCTAATTTAAGTGTTCATCAAACAGCGAGCTGAGACTTCCAGAGGGTTCATGATAGCTTCCCAGCAGTAGACTAGGAACATTTCAGTGTTCAAAATAAATAGCTGCTCAACACTAAGTTACATTCAAACAGCAGTGCTGTGGAAGTGCCACCATTTTTATCCATATCTCAGTCAAGGGAGATGCTGATACCTAAGGGCCTGTCTACATTATGCGCTGGGACACAGTGCAGAAATTTTCAAACTAACATCAAATATGATAACTGGAAAGAGAGAGCTGCACAGTCACTTCAGCATGTTAGGCCACACAGAGAAAATACACCTGTTTCCAGGACTGCTTTTAGTAAAACTGAACTGGTATCTTTTCTTGGCACTCAACTGCTTGCACAGCTTCCATTGCACTGGGTAGACATGCCCCAAACATCTCTTGTAGGAACTACTGGTAAGTGTGGGCATTTTAGTGAACATTGATGTGCCCTCTGCATTCAAGAGTATACTCCTATAGCAAGTGCCTCATCACAAATGACACCAAATTCCATGAGACTGTTGATGTGCTGTAGCAGCCACCACTGTCACAACCCTGTCCCCCACAATACCACTAACACTCCCCCAGTGATACCACACTTTGGCTTAGTGCTATTCCTGCTGGGTGACAAAACTTCCATTCACTCCAACAAACTCAGAGTTAGATTTGTGCTGAGCACTAACCCAAATTTCCACCTGCCATTGCTGAAATGGAGGGCTCTGCTGCAGTCAGAAGCAGAACACCTACTGCTCTTACCAAGGTTTGCTCATCTTGTGTTCCCAATGGAGCTGGAGAAAGGGTCAATCACACATCCATTTAAGAGCTATGCTGTCTTGCAGAGAGGTTAGTTATCCCTCTGAATTATCCCAGGTTCAGCTGGATCCTGAAAGCTCTGTACCCCACCAATGTCAGCATTACTAAATTCATCTTAGTCTTCACTCTAGTAGCGGGAATGTAGCAAGTTACATGGTGATACTGTCAGCCATCTAGACATTGAAAATGCAGGGATTTTAGTTGCAATCACCACATCTTAACTTCCTGAGCTAAGACATTTCATAAAAAGTGTTAAAAAACCCCACAAGATGGTTAATTCCCTGGTTTTTATACAGACTTTGATTTTTACTAAGGCTCAGTCCTCACAGATCAAGTTGTCTAGCAAGGATAAATCTCTGAATCTGCTTCTGTGCTTGAGGTAGTGTAGGGACCGCTCCACCAGTCTGTTGCTGCAGGACACTTAGCAAGACTACAGCCCCACTGCTCTTCAGGTAGAACAGCCTAGCAACATCAGGTGTTAAGGAAAGGATTGTTTCTCTTTCTCCTCAAGGAAAAATCCTTGCCTGATTGCTTATGAGTAAGTACCATCTGTTCTTTCCCCCACCCTAACACCACAGCTCTGTGCTGTGTCAAACAGAGCAGTGCTCTGATGCCTCTTCACAGCAAGAACATCAATATCATTAAAAGGTCTGCAATGGCCTTTTAAGCTCAACACCAGACTGACAAACTGTACCCTGGATTAAAAACATGCACAGACTTCACTGTATGTCAACAGGTGGAAGATTTTACCATTTCCAGACCTTTCTCATGATGGAGAGTAATTATTATGATTACACGGCAGAGATACAGCAGCACAGAGAGACACTACATCTGTGAGTCATTCACAGCAGTAGAGTTAGCAGAGGCACAGCCTGGATAACGGGATTAGCAAAGCAAGACAGGTACACGCTTGGGAGTGCACACATGTGTGTGCTCCTTAGGTGTCAAAATAGATAATTAAGGATTACATTGTATTGAGAAGATGAAGTAGGACTTAGGGCACATTCATGTCAGCTGGACTGGTAAATTGATCACAGCACCTACACAGTATTTCCTTCTCTTCTCCCCACCACACGTTTTCCCTGTTGTTTAGTTAACTGAAAAGCCTCAATGCCAAAAATAGAAGTTTAGGCAAAAGAATTTATCCCAGTACATTTCTAAATTTCATACAAGTATTCGAGACTATTGCAGTGTATTAATACAGAAACTCATAAGACAGTGCTATGCATTTCTCCTCTTCCGTTTCCTAAAAGCCAGCATGATAAAACTTTCCTTCCTTCCTATCTTCTCTCCTGGAACATTTTTTTCTATCAATAATTGTATGCCCACATGGGGAGGGAATCAATGTGACTGAGGAGTCAGGTATCCCTCATGGCAACTGCACACTGCAATAACTAACCATGCAAAGCAAATTCCCGAGAGAGGGACAGAAATATGCATCAGACCGCTTACTTTTTTGATACATACACCAAATGGCAGCTATGACAGAGAAGTCAAAAATCTTTGTTCTCTGTTTCATTTTTGCTATTCTTTGGCTGTGCATTGCACAGACTGTGTGTTGGAATTCAATAACAGTTCCCCTTAGGTTTTTCTGTTTTATAGAAGTCTCCTTTACATAAACTACCCTCTTTCAGTATCTTTGTTATGTTCTTCTCTTGCGATTAGAAGCAAAGTCATAAAACCAAGGCTGTCTCTATCAGGATATTAATATTACACAACAAAATAACTGCTGTATTGTGGACAAGGCAAATATTTGTAAATAGTCTGAATCTCCCTAATGTCAGTATATTTTCTATTCATTACATATCCTACTGCTGTGTTCAGCTATAGTTCAGCAGCCATACAATGGAAACAACAACAGTCAGAGAGAGTGCCTGTATGGAGAAAGAACAGGGAATTTGAATAAAATCAAAGGAGATCAGCATCCAGTAATGCTCTGTACTGAATCTCAGAGCACGATTCTTTGTGCTTTCTCCTACCAGTTTTAAAAATGCATGGTGGTGTTATTTGGGACATAATAGTGTATGTTCTCAGCTAAACACCCATAAAGCTTTCACATCACCCTATCATGCATTTCTTATGCTCTCTGTCTTCGATGAAGAAGTGTGCAGTGTCTGTACCAGTTGGGAGTGTATGACTGTTGGTGCCTCTAGCACAAAGCAATCTCATTAACTTTTGATGCTCATCAAGAGCTGCTCTACACCTGCATATCTTCTCTTAAATGAACAAATCCAGAAGTTCTGATTCTAATCACAGACATAACAAGACGGGACAAGCTTTTTTCCTCCCGAAGCAGGAGGTGAGCAAATACAGCCTCTCAAGGGTCTGTGGGGATATACAAGAAGGTTGTTCCTTCTTTATGGACCATCTTATGCCTGACACTGTAATCCACAGAGCGGAATCTGTGAGATTAATTCAGCATTTGTGCTCTCTTTCATTTACACAGATAAAAACTGGGAATGACTCCACCAGAGAAATGTAATTACAACGGTGTAATTAAGAGAAGAACTATGCCCTGTGCCTCCACACTGACCTGTATCCCCAGTGGGAGAAACTGCTGGCCTGAACTGTTGTGCCAACACTGAATGCAAACCTGCCCAGTGGCAGAGAGGGTTTGCTGTCTGCCTGCAGCAGAGGCTGCATGCTGGAAGCCTGCAGCATGGGGGAGGTGCCCCCCGCACTGTACCCCCATCATGACAGCCTCATACAGCTGCAGCAGCTGAGGGAGGAGGGAAAGAGGGAGGCAGGGCCTGTGCACACAGCCTTTTTAAAATGTCACTGAGTAGGCTTCAACTGAAGTGCACAAAAATAATCTAATTCCACTCCTACTCAGAGAGGATAGCATATATTGTTTTCTCTTCATCTATTTCCCCTGAAAGCTTTTTGCACCCAATTGCATTAATGAGCACTGAACTGATGATGATGCAGATCAGATCAATAGGGATGTATGCAGAATTGGGTCATTCTGATGAGAGCAGGCACAGCCACCCTAAGACCACTCTGCCAGATGACAGGCAGTGAGCCGAGCCCTTGTCCCTCGCTTTTGCTTCTTATATGATACGCATGAGAGTGAAATCCAACATGCTAGTGGCGCCTTCTGCAGAGACAGAAACTTGCTCTGAATGTGAGCTTAAAACACGAGTACCTTGTACGCTAAAGTACCATACTTGGCCCCTATCTGCAGTTGTTGGGGCCTCCAACAGCTAGGTAGGAGCTGCTCTTTAGAAGCAAGGAAGCGGGACAATTTGGAAAGAGGAGACAATGATCTGTTCATATACTCTGTGTGGGGAAGTAACAAGTCTTCAAGAGTGAAGCCAAAGGGATCTGTCCCTGGACAGATTCACTGTCACATCCCGTCTTCTCCCATCAATGAGGTGGGTAGGACAAATTGGAAAGTGCAAGGGAGTCCCTGAGGGTCAGCTATTGCAGAAACAGACAGAGACATCTTAGGGCAGAGCCATTGGGAGCAGGCAGGGGTTGAAGAGCAGGTCTGAGGTGAACCTTGTTGCTTCATGATATTTCTATGCTGGCATCTCAACGTCCCAGAGAGCAGCCCAACTTTTGATACTAAAGGCTGGGAGCTTTATTTCTGCGCAAGCTGGAAAAGGCAAAAAGGCACATTCCTGGACTTTACCTCAAAGTGTTATACTAAAACCGCTGGGAAGATATCTTGTGCTGAGGGTATGATATACTTCATTAATTAAAAAAGATATAAAGTCTGAAACTGTTACCCAGCAACATTGCAAAAGTGTCAGGTGTTATGGCATGTAAAGCTACTGTTATGCTGGCACAGCCACCTCATCAACCTTACAGTAGCAGTACTGAGAAGAAGCAGGTAGCTTCCTGGAGCACTACAGGCCCCCACAAGCTAAGGGACCTTAGGGGACAGTGGCAATAATGCATCTCTATTGCCCTGACCATGGTCCCACCATAAACTGCACAGCCTGTGAATGAAGGGCATGCCAGTGTTTGGGACCTCCACCCTGTCTAAGCTCTCAGCAGTGCAGACCAAATAGGAGGTCAATAGGCACTACAAGGGCTACCAGGAGGTCATCACCTATTCAGGCCCTGAACTATGATCTCACAAATCTAAGCAATGAAATTTGAAGTCTTGGTTACTCTGATGAAATGTTAATTACTATGATAATATTTCAGTTCCCATATGGTCTACTATTTAAACAAACCCAGACAGAGTTTTCCTGATGTGAAGAATGAGAATATGAACAGCATACTGTATGATGAGTAGATGCTCCCAGCATAGGCATGCATGCTGGCTGTCAAGACAAACAGCAAAACATTCCTGCCTGTCTGGAGAGAGAAACACAGCCCCTACAGTATTAAGTGGCCAGTATGAGACTGAAATTTGGTTCTAAAAAAAGTCTCTGCTACAGAAGAATGAGGGGGCTGGGATTTTTAATTTTAAAATAGATCTTTTCCCCATTTGTAGGTTCGTCTCATTTTGCAGCAGCTATATTCTGCACCAACATGTGGTAGACCAAAGATTAAGTCTCAAATTCCCAGACACTGGGTTAGAAGAGGCCAAGAATGTCACAGAAGTGACAAGCTTAGTGTCAGGAGATGGGGGTTTGGTTGCCATACTTTTCAGCACCTCTTGTTACTCGAACCTTCGAAGAACCTTGACATTCATAACAGAAGTGGCTAATTCCCACCTCTCTCTTCCCTAGCAATCAGCTCTCAGTGGGAGGCTTAGCTAAAAAGAGCCATGTAGTTTTTTTCAAATGGTTGTGGCTTACACCCTCCCGCTGGCAATATTAATGCTGTCCTTTGGTTTTTATGAAGTGGCCACAACTTCATCAGAGCGCACAGACTTGGAAGCAGGAAAATATCAAAATAAATACTACAGTTATCAGCCAGAGTTCAAATATGTGCCAGGTAGTCCTTCAACTGCTTTATGAAATAAACACTTTGTTCTAAAATTGCTTGTAGCTTATGTGTCTGAACTCCTTTTAACTGCAGAGAAAATGATTATGTGTGTTTTCAAGGCCAAAATCTTGCCTGGTTAGCAAATACAAACTAGGTGAATAAAAATATAAGAAAGATCAAAGGGATACAGCTACATTACAGTGTGAAGGGTATTTCTAGGACATCCTGCAGCCCATGTGCCCTCTCTAGACATTTGTTCAGAATCACAGCCTAAAGTATGGGCATAGGCTGCTTTCAAAGGCATGTGGCTCTGCTGGTGCCTGAGCTCACTTAGTGGCTTAGTACATTGCAACTACTTTCTTAGGTGCTTACACAAAGTTCCTGTTGCCTGCAAGATATCAAAGTTTACAGGACACACATGGACGTGGGCATCACGTTGTTCTTCTGGATGTTCCTGGGAGCACTCCATAATAGCAGGGAAGGCACAGCCCTCCAGGATTGTTTGAGACTTTTTAAAGATATCATTAAAACAAGAGTCTATTTCTCAATACCTGTCTTGCTCTTTAATCCACATACTTCATCCTTAGCTCAAAAATGCTGAAGTTCAAATTTTTTGCTGTTCATATGGAGTCAGAAAACTCCAAACTCACCCATTTTTATCTTCCAGTACCCCAGGATGGAATGTTATCACTGTTCCGTTCGGGGGATTCTGATTACGTGCTTCATGCTCAGAAGCGAAGGGCTGAGATATGCACTGGCTAAGAGCCTACTTCAAACCACTTCAGCAGAAAACCAAGTTCAGTTCTGGAAAAGGAATGTATGATAGTTTTCAAATATGTTTTTCCTGGATTGACATACTCTAGAGTGTCTGGAGAATCAAAAGCCAGCTTCAGATCTCACAGGAGATGGCAGAGGAATGAGCCCAGAGCATTTCAGTCTTTGCCAAGATTTCATACCTTTTCCATATACAATCCAAGTGCAACAGCAGAAAATAACATTTAATTTCACTCACATCTCTGAATGGGAATTTCCATTTTTTCAAAAGAAATGTTCATCTATACCCTAATAAGTGATCAACAGTGCCTTGGAAAGCCAAACCTATGGAAGCCACAGTAATCTCCAACCACCTTTCAGACCAGTGAATTTTTCTCAGATCACTAAACAGAGTACTGATGCCTCAGCCTTTTCTACTGATACTCACCAGTCCTCTCTCCCAGCTGCAATAGCCACTGCAGCCCACACCATTTATCCTACTGTTCACATCTCACCTCTGAGCTCATTAGCACACTGTGCTGTTGGTTTCCAGCAAGGCTGTGGGTATTGCAGCTATTTCAGGCTACTGTCAGCGTCAGACTTGCAGAGTCTATCTTATGCCACTATTTGGGATGCTCTGATGTTTACTGAAGATTACAGAAAACAGAAATGCAGTAAAACAGCTCTGATGTCTCCCTGTAACAAGTCATTGCATGACAATGGCTAGATTTGAATCTCTATTTCAAAGTAGAGTTTTCAGTAAAAGTTAAATTTTCTAGCTGCTACAGCTGCTACCTTAAAGCCTAGTCTAAAGACCAGTGAAGATAATGGAAAATTTCTCATTGACATTACCCCTCCTCCACATTAAGGAATCACATTCCATAACTACCAGTTAGTTTGTCACTCTTCTCATATTGACTATGCACTGGTTGCCATAAAAGTGCACCTCTCCACTGTATGTTTATAGTTCACTTGTGAATTGCCTGTGAACAAACTAAAACTTCCCCAAATTCATACTCATTTCAGCATTCTCCTTTGTTTTCATAGCCATTGTCTTGGCCTATAGATATTTGTTGTTTGCACCTTTGTGTGATAGTTGCTATTAAAATCTCAGGCTGCTTTGGTTTAACATGTAGGTCATGTTCATTGATGGAATAACAACAACAGCAACAATAACTAATGCACCATATTTTCAGTGCAGATTATCATTACAATGAATCTGAAATTTACTCTCTCTGAATGTTCTCAATAATCATTTAATATTCATTACTTTCAAAAGTATTCCTCTGTACAAATTTGGCTGCTAGAACATTAATGGAAAGTGGGTAGAAAAGGAGTATAAAGTAACTGAAGCACACATTAACAATTGGAAAAATTATTTATGAATATGTTTTTTGTTGTTTACACTGAACTTTATGGATACTCAAATGTGTATTTGATCCAAATTGCCATCTAACTTGTTCAGGGAATAAGCTAATCTTTTACTTTTTTTAATGAGTTACTAATATAAATAATGAGTTCTGAATATCAAGGAAATATAAAAATGACAATGCATTTATTTTATATCATGTGTGATTTCCTGTTCTAACAACATTTACCTTTTCCCACTCCCAGATCACAATTGACTTTTGAGCACACAGAGAAGCAGATGTGTCAGAAGTATCCCAGGATGTACTAAAACAAAGGGAAAAAAATTATGCAGTCCTGCATGGTTTAATAAGGTTGATGTGAACTCGAATATCCACTAGCTTAATAGCTTTACCTAAAAGCTGAGCATCATAGTTCCTTTTGTCTCTTGTGCTGACTTGCCCTTTTGCAAAGTTTTACTGAAGTTGCACTAAGTTTTGTATTTCAGCACATTCCCACTGTGTATTAAAAAAGTGGAGGTGTGTCATGTGAAGATATCTGATATACAGC
>WEKW01000084.1:52321-65845 GCA_013389905.1 Sula dactylatra
TTTGGACAAGTGGAAATCAGGTGAATTAGTCCCACTCCTTTCTTGCAGATTGGGGTCCAGTCAGATGTAAAGGTAATTGCATAGCTGTTGGAGTGAGTGCCCTTTGCAATGTCTGTATTGCTTACAATCTGTTTGACAAAGCCTGAATGTAAGTAAAAGCAATTACTCTTTCCCTCATGAATGTAACAAGATACTGTTTGGCAAACNTATGAACTTCAGAGCGTCCTTCTAACATTCTTTACAGTGAGAGAGGATAAAAAGCCATTGCAGCTGTGATCTACATTTTGTACAGCAGTGAAATGCATTGCCGCTTGCAGAACATCAATTGCTTAAGATTGCAACCCAGAAGCAAAGAAGGATCTTTGTTGGCACTCTCTTGTATCACTGAGTAATAATTGTATCAAATGTGTCAAGTCAGAAGTCCAACCTACTGGAGGGATGCTCAAACAATAGGGACTTTCCCAGATCCTCAGTGGGCATACAAACAGGAAAACAACCTTGCTTTAATACAGCAGGAACCTTCATACATTCATGAGTAATCAGATCACAGAATGTTCTGATATGGATTGTATGATTTCACCACAGAGAACGATGATAGTTTTCAAAGGTTTCCGTTATCCTAGCCAAAATAGCATAAAGTGACTTATTATATGACATATTATGGGGAGGGGCTTCCAGCTGTAATTATGTTTACTTAGGTTTTCACGTGCTTTTTTTCTTTATTTAAAGGTTCGGTATTTAGATCTGTGAAACTCTTCTGTGTTTTGTTGGGGGTTTTTTATAATTATTTTGGCAATAGTATTTACCCCTTTCCTCTTCCCATCCAGAAAAGTTCAGAGGTTCAATTTCCCCTTGCCTTTTGCTCTCTAAGTTTGCTTAAGCAAATCTAAGAAAGGAAGCTGTGCTTAGAACTTAAAAAATGTACTAGCTGGTAATGGATAGAAAGTTTAAGTTTTATAAACCATCATAGAGTACTTTCAAAAGCAATTTCTCTTCTTGGCCTACATTTACCCTGAATAACTCACCTTTTCCCCATTCTGTTGCCTTTTTCTTTTCTTGCGTTTGCTAATTGCTTGCCAATGGCTATGCATTCACTCTTCAGGAAGAAGGTTTATAATCTGAGATGAGTAATGCATATTAAGGAAAAAACAAAGTGAAAGTGGAAACAAAGCACCATAAAGCAAGATATGTGGCATCAAGCATGGCCTGTATTGCTGACCCTGCCAAGTTTATCTTCTGATACAACTCTACTTTGTTGCTAAAGCAAGTGAGTGGGGAAGTGTTGGCCATTCTGTTATAAAACTGCTAGAGCTGATGAAAGTTAAGAATTTTCTTTCCATTAGATATTACAAAATTGGAAGAGAAAGATATTCAACATTGTTCAAAAATGTCTTCAGAAATTTCAAAGCTTCTTTGCAAAGGGGAAATTCCCACTACATTTCATTTTGAAATCATGACAAGCATTTCATTTCAGATATTTCAAATCAAACTTCTACCAACAACAGAAGCAACCACAGCTCTTAAGTGCCACTTAGCTGCAATTAGCAACTCTGAAAACTCTTGGATTGCTGATCTCTAGGGCAGCACACAGGATGGGAGCTTCTAGGGGTGCCAACCTATTAAAACTTAGGTCATGAACCTGAGGCTGCATTACAGGAGGTTGGCCAAGCATACAGTTGAGCAAACTGGCAAACTTCTGATAGAAAGCTGTCTGGCAGGCAACTTTTGCAGCTCTCCGTGTAGGAAAAGTTCCCAGCGTGTTCCCAGATTCCCAGATCCGTATTTTCCTGTGACCTGATTTCATACTATTTATTTCACAGTTTTGAATAGAAAAAGATATCAATATGGAAATTTCTGAGCAGTTCTAATAAAATTGGTTACATAAAATCAGGTATTATTCCCATTTCTTTTTATCTTGGACTCCCTTGATTTTCTTTTGAGTGAATTAATTTTCATTGTAGGCATCCTATTAGATCCTGTTACCTCTCATAGCCTTAGCTGACAGCCTCTATTGAGCTGGAGTTCCAAGTCGGGTACTTCATATTACCCCCTCTTGCTTGGTCTTTACTGACCAATGGTCCTTCCCTTGCTAAACTTCCAAACTAATTCTGCTGCTTCTTGAAAGTACTAACCTCCCTTCCTGTTGTGAAGAAGTTTTTGATATTCCCTAGGACAGGAACATTCACCTCACAATAGTATGTTAGAGCAGCTAGTTTTACATACATCTTGTTCAAGCCATGCTAAAAAATATTCAGATATCTAATTACATATTTCGTAGCTCTCAGCTGACTACCGTGCACTGTGCTATGAAGGACCATGCTCTGAACTGACTAGCATTACTAAAAGGCCAAGGCCCCCTTGGATTCCTAATAAACTATTTCTGGTTATCAACAAGTTGTCAGTGACTTACGATGGTGTGTGCTGTCTTTCCACATTAATGCAGCTTTTCTAGTAATCCTCACCTTATATCAGCAATCTCACCACATTTGAGTCAACTGCCTCCATACACACCTCATACTGAATACATGTGAAACACCAAACACAGACTGCTGTCAGATACACAGTTTTTCAGGTGACACGTATTTTGAGTTGAAAATTTTACCTCATTCTTCTTGAAACTCCTTCCTATTCTGAAATATATTTAAGGCCAGATATGCACACCTCATATCATTTGTCATGGATGACTCTGACAGGCCATCAGATTTGCTCAAACCTATATTTCCTCAGAGGGTGAACACATACACCACTTCTGTTTTCTGAAAATATTAGCCCCTATTACCTGAATAAAAACTGGAGATATTTTCAAGACTACGTGTTATTCTAGAGATAGTACTTTCACTCAAGATGTGTCAGCCTTCACTCTGTGAAGGAAGTTGGCTGGCCATATATATTCATAACATGTATACATCAGAGCTCAAACACCTGCAACTCAGATACTTGAGGTTTTTGGATAATACCTTAATGAATCTGATTCCATAGGGTAAAGCTGAGCTACATTTAGTCTAACTTCCTTATGCTGTCTGACAATACTACTTCAAGAGAAACTCTTCTCACATGTCTTAGATCAACGTTTGAGAAGCCGCTCCACAGGAATCCATAAGATCAGAAGAATGATTTGGTGTTACCTTGAGAGCTGTCAAGTGCAAAGGATGACCAAAATAGATACAGCTCTCTTCCAGCACATTATGGTTACCATATGTGATATAGGAAGTATATTATAATATTCCATGACAATGTCTAATCTGGCACAAGCAACAGGAACCTTTCCCACCAATATATTATTACAACTCATTAACTAATTCCTCAGCTGCATTTGGAACCCTTGCATGTTCTCACTCCATGAATAATCAAACTCTTGCCTTTAAGATCACAGATATTAATTAGAAGTTCATTTGCCAAAAGTATTTGCTGTTGGTGTTGGTTTTAATGGTGTTATCTAATAACAGGATTTCAAATATTGTATAGGGTTGATGAGTTAACTACATGTGACAAGGTCTATTGCAAGGGCATGACCAGGGTGAAAAGTCTTAGGGCTACAGGCTGGAGAGGCAACAGTCAATTGGCAAAGGTCACAGTCACCTGGGGCTCATTAGCCTCCTAGAAAGCAGTCCGCAGCAGCAGAAAAGGAGAGAAAGGGGAAGGCAACTCCTAGTGAAATTCAAAATGTAGGGTTTGATCTTACATTGTAATGAAGGGTTTCTACAGATTTTTTTGTTGTTGTTGTTGTTTTGTACTGTTCCTAGATGCAAAATATGTTTAAATAGCATTCTTATCTTGCTGTGGCTTTCTAAGAATTCAGTGGCAAAGAATACAGAGAACTGTTTTTCCATATGGACAGGAAAATATATGGGATGTTACATGTTTTGGATCATTACTCTGCAATGTTAATCTTTCCAAATTGGATGGAAGAGAACGCAAATAAATTTATAGTTATGATTAAACAGATAGGGGAGGTAGCATATAGCAATCATATCTTCAAGTCTAGTCCCTTAGGGAGGAGATTCTGTGGCTCTTCAAAGAAGTGGTCTGTTTATTTTCCCCAAAGACTGAAGGTGCTAGTGGACAGTAACTAGATTTGGCATGTAGGCTGAGTTCTGGAGGTGACTTAAGAGGACAATGGGTGAAGACATTTCCGAAGAAGAGCAGATGAAGGAACCTGCATTCTGCCTGAGCCATAGGTAAGGCAAACAAGCATCAGAGATTGCAATGCCCTGAAAGAATTTGATTAATTAGCAGCAACTTGCTTTCAGCTAGTGTGTAGCACAGGTCTGTAGCAAGTTACATCATGCTATCATTGCAAGCAGGAGTTTGATAAACTCCTTAGCATGATGGCTATATTACATCCAGTGCCTCAGCAGCCTGCTTCTTTGTACCCGGTTAGAGGAAGGCATGCCATGCTTGTCATTCAGCCACATCGTGCCACCAAATTAAAAGGGAACACTTACTTTGATAAATGCTAGAGGCTGGCATCTACCAGGAGCACAGCGTAACTCCTGTCTGAGTTATGTTGTAAGAACTGGAAGAGGGAAGGAAATTTGTCGTCCCCATCAAAGTCTGTGTCTTACCTTGATACAGGATTAAAACAGGGCTGAGAGGCATGAGCTGGAGATTGTTCCCAACTGTGTCAGTATAGATGAAGTTGTAGAAAATATCTGCAACTATTCCTGTAAAATGTATTAGAATATTGTTGGGACTACCATTTTATTGCAGTTCTGCCTGGAATAATTACAGCAGAACTAGTGTGAAACCTCCTCATGAAAGACAAAATGTCTTATGTATACAGCCTGCACCCACCTCCACAAATACAGGTCCTTCCTACTCACTGCTTTTGGAACCTAAGCTGTTTTTCTGGCTTCAAATTTACAGTCACTAAATGTAGACTTCAGCAAAAGCTTCAATGGCCACCTCGAGTCCTCAGCAAGTGCTTCTGTAGACACATAAAACAAGATCAGAGCCTATCTACACAGCCAGCTGGGGAATTTAGATGAAAGATGAAAAGTAAGAACCAAAAATTTCTATTATCTTGCTGGAGACTAGGAAGGACTGTGAATTGCCTGAGGCCCTGCTGCCAGCCCTCAGCTTATGGCAGAGACAATATAGGTGTCTGTCTGTGTACTGTGATCCTGGACAGAAGGGTAATACAGAAAGACTCGTACAATTTATGTGAAACCAAAAATGCAAGACAAATTTTAGTCAGATGAGAAAACCTGATCTCTGTGTCTAACTTCAAAGACGTTAAGGGCTTCTTATTTAAAGATCAGATTGTTTGGGGAACTAATTAGTCCCCCTTATAGGACAGATTGAGAGAAATATATTCAATCCTACAGGAAGCTTTCAAGGAACAAGGACAGCTGAGGAAAATAATCAAGGGATAACTCTTTTTGGTGTGGAACAAGAGCAAAGGTAAGCAGGAGAAGAAGGATGATCCAAAGGTCAGGTGAATGCCTGGGGAAGCAGCAGGAAACTTGGAAAACAGAATGGAGCTGTATGTGAGGGTTCACAGTGTCTGGGGGAAAAATCACCTTGCCCTATGGCACAGCTACCAAAGGAGGGAAAAAGCAGCAGTACCTGCAGGGTCTGTCAGCCATTAACTGCCATATTTGTGATTATAATGCCTGATCAACGACCCATTTGATTGCAGCTGGATTGGGAAACCAGCTGCCCGTTGCTGCCAGCTGAGATAAGCAGTGGTATTTGCATGGAGACATGGGGCTGAGTACTGGTGAGGTGTGTCCTGAGGCCAGTGGGCAACTGCTGGCTGTTGATAGGAAACCCACAAAATGAGAAGTGTTGCTGCTCAGATATCATCGTAGCTGGCACACAGGGAGTTCCCTTCTGTGCTGAGCAGCAGTGCAGTGTGAACCACGATCACAGCAGAACATCAAAACATCTTGAGAAGGAGAGTATTGCTTTAGGCTGTGTGCAGTATGCTGTCGAATAGCAAACTGAAGTTTAGGAGGAATGATTAAATCCAGAATTGTCTTAGCTTTGAGGGATACACGAGGCCAGTTCCAGTTGGAGTTTCAGCACTCTGCAGAGGTTTTCATCCTACCTGTCCAAGTACCTGATGAAGGAACTTATTGATGATTCATATACTTGAATTATATGGACACTGATTAATAGGTTTTGAAGTCCCATCTCAAGTTGTCTGGTTAACTACACTGCATGTAATCAGCACTATCAGATCAATAGCAGTAGGGAAAATTCCAGGTAAAGTGAGGTGCTGAACTAAACAAAATCACTGACCTAAGCATGGAAGACAGTTGCTCATACAGGGCAAAAGCACTGACTGTGTAAAATCAAATGGTTTTTACACTCTGCTTTGCAAGTACTGCTGGGTATATTGCCAGCTTGGAAAGCCTTACCCCACAGTAGGCTTCCGGTCAGCCACATGTATCTGTCACTTGGGTTGCTGAAGTAACTGATAGCCATACTAAGTTAGCATTCATCCACATACAGGATGACAAGGGTAAATGGTGCACACCCTATCAGTGTTTATCACAATTGCCTGCTGATAGAGGAACAGCAATATACCTTTCCCCTTCAGGTTTTTTTTGGGGTGGGGAAGGGAGTGGGGAAGGGAGCAGGAAATGGTCGTTTATGATTTAGTTGAAAGTTCAGGATTAGGGCATAGTTTTTACTTCTTGAATTGTGTACTCAGTTGGGTAGTGGAATTAACATTATGAAATATGGAATAGATTGGAGAACATGGGTCATTCTTCAAAGCAGAGAACTTTATTGTACTTGCAATTAACCACTGGCAGAATCCCTCCTTTTTGACAGTTAAGTCCCTCATTGTGGACCGCATAAAAAGAAAGCACGAGGAAGAATATGAGTCTTCTTGCATTAACAGGAGATGACTGAGGGAGAGAGAAATTTTTTGTAATGTTAATAATTTATGTGTGACATGAGGTTAGGAAGAACATTTTGTATTCCATCAGTTTCTGCCTGAACAGTTCTCACGTTGTCATCCTGCTCCCTGCTAAAACAAATGCTAATCATTTCTAATAGCCAATAAACTTCATTGCATTATTCAGAGCATTTTAGAAATCCAGTTTTTACTTACATCAAGAATTGGCATTGTATTTCTTTCTGGGAAAAAATCCCAAAGGTTTTCACCAAGAGAACACCCCAAATCCTGTTTAAATACTGTTACTACAAAGAAACAAAGCTAAGGAATGTATGTTGCTGATGAATTTTATTAATAAGTCACCAAGAAAGTATAATGCTATGACTGGCTGATGTGATGAATCATTCATGCTGTTTCTGCAATTCTGCATTAAGAACTACATGGAGCAGACAAGGAATGATGAGAAGCTGACAGCACTGGTTTACTAAAGGTTTATTAATGTCTTCAACATAAATAAAAATGAGTGAAATATTTGGAAGTAGGACTAGAAAGACCTGTGTTGTCTTAGAAGTATTATAAGCAAATTCTATTTTGTTGCTGGCCTTATTTTATAATTGAAGATCAATTTTAAATGCCATAGCATGAAAAACAAAGCATTTGAAAGTTTCATGTATACTTTCTATAAGCTAGGTTTTGAAAGTTTCTTGAAGAGAAGTTGGGTAAATTACATTTGCCAAAATATCTTTTTAATAAGAGATAGTGAGAAAAGCAGGTGAAAGTAATATGAATAGGAAACTTTAAACTAGATCTTCTTTCGGTTAATATAACTTTGGGCTTTGAAAGCTTAAGGTCCTTGGGTTTTTTAAGCAATGAGCANTAAAAAAAGAATACTCCAGCTCAAGCCACTTAGAGTTACAGCACAAAAAAACCCCAAGCACGTAGAAAGGCTAGTGTCTGCACTGGAGTAAAGGCTGTGTTTGAAAAGAAACTAGCTAAGGACCTCATACATGGACCTCAAAGGTATTTTGATAGTTAAATAGCATTGCCTCTCTCCAGGGATGAAGAAGTTCATGTGGATTTGCCCTGTGTCTACAAAGTGATTTGTAAGTCATGCATTCATTTAACCCCATGCAGGTTACAAAGAGTGTCTCTTTTTATTTCAATCAGAGGAAAGAAGATGTGCAAATAGTATAGTCAGCTGTACTAGGAATGGAAGCTTAAATAACCGACCTGACATAGGCTTTGTGCCTTAGTTACTTATGCGGAGTTTCCTGCAACTCCCAGTTTAGATGACTTAGGCCCAGATACCCAGAGCTGTAAGTACTTCATACTGATAGAGGTGACGGGAATCTATGTAAGTATCTGCAATCTGGGACTTCTGTCAAGATGTATCACCAGATTCATCCACTTAACCACATAGGTCCTGTAGATTCAATCCCCAAGAAGTTGTTCATGGCGACTGAATTTTGTAGCTGTTCTTTAATTATCTATGGACGTGCAGGAAGAGCAAGCTAATTTTGGACATTACCTCAGAACTGAATAAGCCAGGGACTCAAGCCATTCATTGTTACTCATTCAGTTGGGAAAGTTAAATATGATACAAAGTGTGCTAGATGGTGTCTAGTTGTACTTTCTCCAACAGCAATGGGATACTTGCCAATGACTTCAGTGGGTGGGGACAGGACCCTGAATCTCCATTCTCCAGCTCCAATTTCTGCAGTTGCATTTATGAGCTCTACCTACAAATGAACAAGTGAGGTTCTTATTGAGTACTCATTTTTCCAAATAATGGAGATTAAATACTTTCTATCCACCATTGCAATTAATTGGCAAAGGGAAGATAAATGGTTCATGCCTTGCATATAATGGGAGCTGTCTTGCCTTTACAAACAGAGTTTCAGGCATTAGAAACATGCAGAACTACAACGAGATATTTGTTGTAGAACGGCTTAACCACTTTGGAAGCAATTGGTTCTGATAGCTGATGCTATACAGGGTGACTACACTGCTACAAAAATCATTGCAGCTGGAAAGCCCAGTGCTTGGTATTGTTGAGGGAAGTTCTCACCTTCTGCATCAATTTCCTATTGTGTTAGTGATACCAGTAACAGCTCAGTGATGGAAGACCTCTTAAAAGCCTAGAAGGATTAACTTTCAAAAGTTATTCCAGCTAAGGTAGAAATCAATTTATAAAATGAAGTGAAAGAAGTTCTGCTTTTGGAGCTTGCTATTCACTGATGCAAACACTTCCAATTAACCTGATCCAGAGAAAAGGGGACATGTTAAACAGGAGGCCACTTTTGTGCTGCCTGGCTTTTAGGGTACATAAGACAAAAATGATTACCCATACAGCGGCTACAGAAGATGTGAAACTTCCTCACTGATTTATGATCTGTCAAAACATGCCAATTAAATGAAAGCATTCATTTGGGCTTTATTGTGTTTCTGCAGTTTTCTGCTGTAACAACTGGATTTCATGTTAAGCAGCCTATTTTCTGTTTAGGAAAAAAAAATCCAAATCATAATAAAGCATTGTGATAGTACTGAAATTAATCCAGTGATAAAAGCAACCCTTTGCGGTTTAAGAATTCACTCCACGAGAAATTTTACATGTTTTGTCTTATTTCATTCTACAGTTGATTCCCATCCCTCTTGATGAGCTGTGCTTCTGGCCTTTGGCCATCATATTTTTATTGGGGACGTTTCCAAAGTCAATTAGAGAGTCAGCACTTAAAAAAGCTGTCTTCCAGTTGGGTGGTTAGTACATCTTGTCTTGTCATATGTTTCTTCAGTGGATAGAACTCCATAAACTTACTGTTGCCCTGTTGCAGAAAGGAACAGGCAATAGTCCACTTTGCTGTGAAATTCTAATTCCACATTAATTTTATTTTTTAGTGCCAGTAAAGCATAGATATTTTTCAAACAAACTTTTTAAACAGGAGCAGTCTTTTTCATGAGTAGTATTTATAGCAATGTTTTGGGTTTGTATGGCAAGGTTTTGGTAGCAGGGGGGCTACTGGTGTGGCTTCTGTGAGAAGCTGCTAGAAGCTTCCCCTGTGTCCAACAGAGCCAAGGACAGCTGGCTCCAAGAGGGATCTGCCACTGGCCAAGGCTGAGCCCATCAGCAACAGTGGTAGTGCCTCTGGTGTAACATGTATAAGTGGCAGGGGGAATCCAACCTGCACAGCAACTGCAGCAGCCAGAGAGAGGAGCGAGAATATGTGTGAGAAACAACCCTGCAGACCCCGAGGTCAGTGAAGAAGGAGGAGGAGGAGGTGCTCCAGGCACCAGAGCAGAGATTCCCCTGCAGCCCATGGCAAAGACCATGGTGAGGCAGGCTGTCTCCCTGCAGCCCACGGAGGTCCACGGTGGAGCAGATATCCACCTGCAGCCCGTGGAGGACCCCATGCCAGAGCAGCTGGATGTGCCTGAAAGAGGCTGTGACCCTGTGGGACCCCACGCTGGAGCAGGCTCCTGGCAGGACCTGTGGACCCGTGGAGAGAGGAGTCCGCACTGGAGCAGGTTTGCTGGCAGGACGTGTGACCCTGTGGGGGACCCACGGTGGAGCTGTTTGTGAAGGACTGCAGCCTGTGGGAAGGACCCATGTTGGAGAAGTTCATAGAGAACTGTCTCCTGAGGGAGGGACCCCATGAGAGCAGGGGAAGAGTGTGGGGAGTCTTCCCCCTGAGGAGGAAGGAGTGGCAGAGACAATATGTGATGGACAGACTGGAACCCCCACTCCCCATCTGCCTGCGCTGCTGGTGGGGAGGAGTTGGAGAATTCAGGAGTCAAGTTAAACCCAGGAAGAAGGGAGGGGTGGGGGGAAGGTGCTTTAAGATTTAGTTTTTATTTCTCATTGTCCTACTCTGATTTGATTGGTAATAAATTAAATTAATTTCTCCCCAAGTCGAGTCTGTTTTGCCCATGACACTAATTGCTGAGAGATCTCTCCCTGCCCTTATCTCGACCTGCAAGTCTTTTGTTATATTTTCTTCCCCTGTCCACCTGAGGAAGGGAGTGATAGAGCGACTTTGGTGGGCATCTGGCATCCAGCCAGGGTCAACCCACCACAAGCATCTATTTAAACCTATCAAAGCCCCATTCTTCTACCTGACAAGCTTGATCGATTCACACATTCTACGTGTCCTGAAAGCTGAACATATTTTGTGGCAGCCTATTGCTACAGACTGAAAATGGAAACTCCAGGTGATGGGATCAATGCCAGAGGGGAAAAAAACTAAACAGAGAAGTATCTACTTAAGAAACAGTAGCAAATCTGAGGCAGAAACGTGGTCGGCAGTAGACTGAGTGGTACAGTGCCCTGCAGTGGGAGCTGGAGAGTCTTTCCAGTGCTGCAGAAATGTAAGAAAGGCCCTGTGTTCTTTGAAGGTGCAAAAAGGTGTGTTGAACAATTCAGATTAGAGCAAACATCTGCTTCTAATAAAAATCCATCCCTCTGTGCACAAAGCCTGAGTGAACAGGCATGGGATTTACATCTTCCTGTATACCCTGAAACCTGCCTGGCACACAACCTACACCATGGGGCACGTGTACAGCTCACCACCCTCCCAGATCCAGAGGCTTCATTCCACTTTACCTATGCCCTGCAACAGGATCACAAGGACCTGTATAGTAAAATCTCTAATCATGTTTAGAAAAGCAAACCAAATTGAGTAGATTGGTTATTTGGTATTTCTGGCTTAAACCAGCTAACTTATATTAAACAAAGTGGACAAAAAAAAACCCGAACAAAAACCCCAGTCTTGGCACAAATTTAGGTCAAAAAAGTTGTCCTTTATCAGAAAACGAGAAGCTTTCTCTTTGTCCCACCTACAGTGCATTAAAAAAACCCTGTTTATCACTCAGTGATTATTATATCTGCAGTTTGACCTCTTTTTTCTATTTCCAAAGCCATAAACTGGCTTATAAGGCTGAAGTAGTTGTGGGACAGCAATTAGCAAATGAGGAATATAGCAGTTCCTAAACGACAGTTCCTGTTCCGCCTTTGGAAGATCTGCATAGGTTTAAATGAAGGTGCTTGATTAGGATTGGATACATGAATTTCTTTCAGTTCTCTTTTACTAAAATACTTTTAAAACTGGACATAGGGGAGTGAAAGTACCGTAAGACTCTTTTCCACAAAAAACCTTGTAAAACTCTTTGGGAAAAGTTGAAGTCTGTGGTAGGCATTTCCTCATATACATGGCTCCAGGAGCACCTGCCAATGGGATTCCAAATGGTGTTGGCTAAAATGCAGAGCAATGCATGCTGTGAACAGAGAAAGTTTTACATTTGTGGCTTATTCATGTACTCTAGTGGGTGGATCAACTCCTTAAAGAAGTCAAAAAGAGATGGTAAGGGGTATATATCTGTGCATGTCTACAGTTAGTGTTGGCAAATACCCTTATAAGTATTTCAGATGAGAGTATTTTAATTTATTTATAAGCCTCACATAGTCCAGAATTTTATTAGTCTGCATTCCACTCCAAGGAACAAGTCCCAAAATGCTCCAGGAGTAGAGAAAAACATTACGGAGACTGCTGTTTTGAGACTGAATATAGAGGTTATCAAGTCATGCCACTGAATGAGGGGTGATATCCTCTGAAAGAGGAAACAGTGTCAGGTACAGGAGAGAGCTGTTCGCTTTGCAATTAGGGGCATAATGCAGCAAAACGTATGTGAGAGAAAGGTGAAGGCCTATGCAGTCATTAAAACTAGGGTCTGAATATGAGAGATACAAGTCGCACAAGTCAGGTAGTAAAAAAGAATGCTAAAAATTTAGGAAACGGCATTTGCGGTCACTCTTAGTTTGGAGTGAGACTGATCCCAGTAAGAACCTAAACTTGGCTGTTGCCTCTCTCACCTCCATGATGAAATCCACCTAACAATTCAAGGACAAAACACGTTTGTCTTGTACCATCAAGACGTATTGGAAATATAGAAGAAAAAAAGAATTATCTGTGGTCTCCTCTCTGCCACATTTCCATGCCTGAGTTTCTCTCTGAGCTAACTGTAAAATTTCCATACCTGCATTTGCTTCTTAGTATAGAGTCCAAGGAGTAGAATGGTAGAATTCCTTACCTAATGAGGAAAAAATAACTGCTGTTCATTTTGCTCAACTCAAACTTTCAGGCTACAGCACTATTTTCTTTTCCATATTTGAAAAGCAGTGACAAGAATGTTGCAATTGCTGTTTGAAAGAACAATCTATAGACCCATACCTACCTTTCTTCAGGAGCTATGTCACATTTATTTCAGAATGTCATTTTTCCATACCTTACTTTAAATGTTTCACTCTGAAACTGTCCTGAAGCCTTTAACAACTACCTGTGGGTCAAAGAACTTGAATTCAAGAAATCTGGACAGTAATTATTGATCTAGGACACCTGCCATTTCAAGAGCTACCTATAAGAAACCTGGCANNNGCCAGTTCTTGGTTACAGTTCCATCTTTTGTAGATACTTCACAAGAGGATGCATATATTCCATAAGCGAAAGGTAGACTAAACAAACTGAAATGAGTTTCTTATTTTGGAAATTATATGCCCAGCACAGAATACAGATCAGCTGCACAGTTCCATGTTATAGTACAAACTGGTCTTGAATTTACTTAGCTGCAAATATGTCAAATATCAATTCATCAATCACCTATCACTGACAAGGGAGAGCACCTTG
>WEKW01000087.1:4972-52888 GCA_013389905.1 Sula dactylatra
AATGTAACCATAATCCATGTATCCTTGTTAAGCATACTGAGGAGCTACTGGGGATCCAGTAGTACCATTGTTTCTTAGATAGTTTCATGTATGCATTAACATGTATCTGTAAGAATATGTGATGTGGACTACTGTTCATTAATATTGCGTCATCTATAATGAACGGCTTACTCATAATATCTGTTACACACACATTCCCAACAAGACCAGCTTAGATTCTTATTAATTGGGAAATGAAAAATAAATTAAAGAGTTAATTTTACTTCACTGGTCACACAATATTGTAAATGATGACAGACCAAGTACCAAAAGTTATTTGTTTAATTTGAACTATTGTAGAACTAAAGATTATTCTGTTTATGCACTTCTTATGCTTAAAGGCTTCTAAAATGAGTGGTAAATGTTAGTCAAATAATCTCACGCTTGAAAGAAACTGTATGTGAAAAAATATAATAAATCAATTATTCCTTTATAGAACTGCATACTGGTTATAAAAGAATTAATCTTTTGTTTATTTTTTACCAACATTCAGAAAAAAAATGGTAACTTTAGGATGCTGCTTGCTGTCAAGGCAAGATCTCTTGAGGGCCAGATTTTATGCTTTTGTCCAGATTGATCAAATAGCTTGGTACAAAGTCACTACATGCTTAATGAGAGAGGGAAAAAGGTTTGCCCTCAGCTAGCAACAAAGTAGAGGTATGTTTATTTAGAAGCACCTGTTAATGCAATGACCACAGCACTGCCAAACACAGAAAATAAGACTGCGAGAGAGCCTGAGGCTGAGGGCACTGAGATGCATGTTAGGGGTTTCTCTAGTATGCTTTTAAGGGACTGAAGTATTGCACAGCTATGTCAGACAGTTTGCTCAGGTGATACCTTTTGTTGCCATTTCCTAACATCTGAAACTTGCCTTTTTTGCTGCAGTTTAGACTCATTATTTTTTGCCATCTCCACTATGGACTTGGAGAGAACTGCACAGGCAAAACAGCTTCAGGTTTCTCAATGTTTCCTTACATAATACCTTTTCAACACTCCTGAGCATTCTGACTCTCCTTTAGATCCTCTCCAGGTGGTGGTCTATGCGCCTCTCATTTTGCAGTTCCTCAGTGAGATGACACCTGACGAATGCAGAAATACTGGAATGCTTTATTCTTTATATTCCATTTGTACTGCAATCCTTTGCAGATACTTGCATCTGTTTCTGAAGGATTCCTAGGTCAGTCATTCTCTATAGCTTTGAATTGGAAGATTCTTAAGTGAGGATGGCTTCATCTCACTTAAGTTTTGCCATTTTAAAGGTGTATAACCTAAGCTAGTTGTCTAGAATGCCTGTTTAGTCATTGTAAATAAAGTCTCTGACTAAGAGAGAAAGTTGTATCTCTAGTTTTCCATAACTGCTTCCCAAGTAAGCTGAATTTTGGCTAGACTACTTGAGGGCTAGTTGTTTTACTGAAATGGTATTTTTGCGGCAACATTTATCAGGATTTGGATCAGTGGATTATAAGGTAGGTGGAAACTTGGTTGGACCACTAGGCTCAGTGGCTTGTGATCAGCAGTACAAAGCATGGCTGGCAGCCTGTCATTAGTCAGTGAAGAGCCAGTTGGAGGCAATACTAATTCAACATGTTTATTAATGACCTGATAGGTGGGATGGAAAACACTCACAGCATATTTGCAGATAATACAAAATTAATGGAGCGGTCAATAAGATGGAGGGCAGGGCTACTATTCAGAAAGACCTCAGCAGACTGGAGGAATGGGCTGACTGAAGTCTCATGAAGTTCAAAAAAGTGAAATGCCAAATCTTGCCTTTTGGGAAGAAAAATCTCATGCACCCATCCAGGCTGCATTCTGACTCACCGGAAGGTAGTTTTGCAGGAAAGGGATTGGGGTTCCTGGTGCACAAAAAGGCAACAGCCTTCTGGACAATATGAGCAAGAGTGCAGCCAGCAGGCTGAAGGAAATAATTCTTCCTCTCTGATCAGCACTTGTGAGACTATATCTGCAGAAATGTGTCCACACATCTCAGTGGATTTTGTTTCCTCTGGAAGGGGCAGATTATTAAGAGATGGGGAAGAATGGCCCGTATAACCTCCAAACAGCAGATTTTGGCAGAACATACAGATTAAAGATGTTATTGCACACTAAGAAAGTTATTGCTGGTGTGGTGACGGCTAACTTATGTCTTGCTCACTTTCTACTTTTATTTCCTTCTCAAAATGTACAAAACCTCATTTCTCAACAGATTTGGACCTAGATTAAGAATTAATGCTTCATTTGAATACCCAGTTGTAGTGCAGAAGGGTTATCATGCTGTAAATATATTGTATTTATTATTATGTAATTAATACCTAATGACTTGGATTGCTGACTGTCTTATTCTGGATTCTGTGTTACTGCTTTTAGAACTTAATGTTATTCAAATGCCCTCAGTAGTATTTATTGGATGGCTATTTTGAAATAGTTCCCATACTTACAAATTCGGTAGGAAGCTTAGACCTCTCTCTGTTCTGTTGAACAAAATATTTTTTCATTTTCTTGGATTTCCTGAATTCAGATTTTTTAATTATATTTTGTACAGGAGGAAAGTTCATATCATTATCCAGTAATTGTTGTATCTCTTGGCATTACTGTGTAGTCCTTTTTGCCTTGTCTTTGAGGATTCTTATTTCAGTATGATTTTGATAAGAAAACCTAACTGTGTTGTGAAATTCCACATGCAAGTTACTCAGAGTTTACCACGGTTGGAAAGAAGACACTTGCAAATGTAGCGATTAATACACATGTACAAAGCAGCTGTTATACATCTTTCTGAATGAAACATTTATATGAATTTGCTTTTTGCCAGAATGCTCCTATAAACCATGCATCATATTAAGCATATTCAAGATCCAGCTCTACTCATTAACATAGAGTAGGCTACCATGAGATTCAGCAGGAGTACGAATCTGTTTTACCTTGCTATTTATGAAGCCAAACCACACCGAAATCATAGGGCCCAACAAAGGTCTTCTGAACAGAGCCAATTGTAGGCTGGTTAATGATGCTGGGAATTCTGAGAGAATTAGGTTCCATCCATAAATTTTGGCATTTTCCATAAAAAATTTAATCAAGACCAGGCAATTTGTTTGGTGACAGAGCTTAAATGACTCGCTTCCTACTATACTTGTGATAAATCAATCAGCAGAGAAACTTATTGAAGCAATTGTATTACACAAAAATATATTCCAGCTGCCTGTTACATTTTGGCTAGCCACCCAGCACTAGCAAGGATAAAAAGGTTTGATACAGATATAATCATTGAGCACAAGCATCCAAGAAAATTCATACTATCAGTTGGGATTTGTAGGTTATGCGGCCTACATTTTCTGCATACAGAGTTATTATTCAACAGGTCAGATGAATCACATTCTAAAATTGCCTAGATCTACTCACCTCAGAAAGCTCATGGACACCCTGCAGCGCTGATGCAGATGTTTCCCTTGCAGGTAAATAAGGTTGAGAGTGTAAGAACATAGAACAATGACTCCATACTTGATCAGAATAAAGACCTGCCTAGATTTGCACCCTATCTGCAACAATGACTAATAAAATATGCAAGAGGAATACAAAGATATAAGTATAGAGCAAATATATTCTGATACTATAATATACAATATGCATCTTTTCTCACTTTTTCTCCTCTCTATTAGAAAGGAAGAATAAAAGCATAGAATAAATATATAGAGATATTTCCCCTAAACAGTCTTCTAGCATTTGGGTAACTGTGGCCTTGTAACTTACTGAATCAGAAGGTGGAGTGCCTTGTGTTTCAATGTCTTTGATGAATTTTTCTGCAATGAATTTGTCTAAATCTATTAAACCCAGGTGAAGTTTTAGCAATGTTAGGTGAGATACATCCTGCCTCAGCTGACCATTACACATACACTGGATTATGCTGAATGTTAAGATTTTTTTCCTGTATGTCTGCTGTATGTTTTAATGAAATACATATTCCAGTTTTCAGAACTTGGTTCTTATTGTGATTAGATAAAGGATACCTGTTTGTACTTTGCAGCTTAAAAATACATCGGCCTGAGGCAAAGTCAGAATAGAAGGAGACTAGTTGTAGAAGTCATTACAGAGGACAAACTCTACGTGCTCTTGAACTAAATTAAAAATGGGTTTAGCCCTGGGAAAGAAAAATCACTCATTTGTCTAATGTAACAAATAAACTTTGCAGATGGTTCTAACTTCAGGAGAGGCATCTAGACAAATAAGGCATGACTCACATTTTTCCCTATTTTATTCAATTTCTTACTTCATGTCATGAAAGATTGCAAATGAATAACTGATGCCATTATAAAAACACATGTTATTGACTCTCTTTACTTTCCAGTTGGAAAAAAATTTTGCTGAAAAAAACTCTAACATGATTTTTTCAACATTTAGAATCCTTTGAAAGCTTTTGACCCAGTTAGTAAATTCTTTCATCTTTCATAATTTATTGCCAGCCTGTTAAGAATTTTGGGAAGCTAATATTTTAATCTTTATTTACTATAAATGCATTTAACAATGGAGAGGGTTTCATTCCTCTATGTACTGGTTTTGGCTAGGATGGATTTAATGTTCTTTATAGTCGCTTGTATGGTGCTGTGGTTTGGATTTGTGATCAAAACAGTGTTAACACATGGATGTTTTAGTTACTGCTGAACAGTGCTTACACAGCATCAAGGTCTTCTCACCCCACCCCACCAGTGAGTGGGCTGGGTGTGCACAAGAAGTTGGACAGCTGACCCCAACTAACCAAAGGGAGATTTCATAACATATGACGGCACGCACAGCATATAAAGCTGGGGGAAGAAGGAGGAAGGGAAGACATTCAGGGTTATGGCGTTTGTCTTCCCCAGTAACTGTTGTTACATATGATGAAACCTTGCTTTCCTGGAAATGGCTAAACATCTGCCTGCTGATAGGAAGTTGTGAATTAATTCCTTGGTTTTTTTTTGTTTACGTGCACAACTGTCTTTAACTCAACCCACAAGTATTCTCATTTTTTCCCTTCTGATTCTCTCCATCTTCCCACCAGGGGGTAGTGAGTGAGCAGCTGTGTGAGTCTGAGCTGCCTACCAGGGCTAACATGCAACACCCTATTATCTGTTATAGATTCACTGTA
Organism: Sula dactylatra; assembly: GCA_013389905.1. Taxonomy (NCBI): domain Eukaryota; kingdom Metazoa; phylum Chordata; class Aves; order Suliformes; family Sulidae; genus Sula; species Sula dactylatra. Next base: position 10,128 of record WEKW01000087.1, read on the forward strand.
GAATGTATTTGCAAAATAATTTTAAGATGTACTTGAGACTCCTTACTGATACAGGTAGGGCTAAAGAGCAAAGGATTGCTACGACTGCCAGGTAGTACTGGCCTGCCACTTTGTGCTATAGTATTTCCTAGAAGAAAGAATTACTCACATAAAGCTGCTTATTAAAGGTCTTGAGTAAAGTATGTGGTTTGGGTCAGAAACTAAAGAAAATTGTTTCTCTTCAGATTGTGGAGCACATACATGGCACATTGTTAAATTGATTTAGTCTGAGAAATATAGGCATCCTTCCCTAAATCTCTAATGAATCACCTGAAGAGACCCATCTCTTTTCATTATGTATGCCTATCTTGGATTGGACACCTAAATTTGGAGGCTGAATTTAGGTAAAAATAAATTGTACTTATAATGTTTAGAATCAAACCCCTTAACTTAAGGGGTGGGTATGCCCTTCAAAGTAATTTCTATTCCTTGAGTCTCTGACCAACAAAATAGGAAAAAATATGTACTGAATAAAGTGTAAAAACACTGCAAAGTACTGAATTCTGCTGTTGTTGCATCTCCAGAAGGTACTTTTTATTTTAACTTGCTCATATTTATCTCTGCTTCTTATGCGTGTAAAGGTTTGTAAAATAAATCTTAAGACAGCTAAATATCCCCTAAAATACTTATTTGGGTGACTTTCCACCTTTTCCCTATCTTTACATTCCTACAAATGATAAACGCAGAAGTTATTTTCTGCAACAGAAATTTCTCACTGTAGAGAGGAGAGTTTGTGGAGGTTAGGATTATAATATTTCAGTCAAACTGTGACTGAGAAGTTACCTATCAGACGGCGAATCAGATGTAGTATTGTAATCCTGTACTCGGAAAAAGTTCCTGTGATATTCTAAGTGGTAACTGTGGAGGAGAACATTTTCCATAACTGGAGGAATGATATGCAGTAAATTCAGAGTTTTAAATTGTATTAGAATCTCCAGTCCTTTGAAATAAATGGAAAATATCCTGTTGACTACATCAGTGACTGCAATGCAGCATTTTGATCATAGCATAACCTCAAAAAGTTTTTCCACATGTGGTTAACATCAGGATTGCTGTTCTAGCTCTGTGACAACAGCTGTATTACCAATCATGTTATAGCTCACTGTTGCCCAAACAAGGAAGAAATCAAAAGAAAAGTAAGGAAATCTTCACTTGAAACATTTTTGCATCACTTCAGCATAAAGTTTCTGAAATATTATAATGCTCTTTTTTCCCAAGACTGCTTATAAGAAAGAAACTTTATCTTCATTTCACAGGCCAAGAAGTGAGTTAAAGTTGTATATTTTAGAGCAAATTCTCTAAAAAGACAAAACAGATTTCTGGACACTCATGTAATCTAAGAAGGGCAATTCATCCAAAGCCATAAAGACATAAGGTATGAAAGTAACAACAGGAAAAATACCAATTCTGGAATATTAGAAGATTTAAAAACCAGTAGGACATGTAACTTGATTTTTTTTTTTCACTTAAATTATCTGGAATATAAATGTCCAAGAAAATACAGAGCCATTCTCACACATATCTAGCCTAATCAGTTCCATAGAATCATAAGGAGTTAACTACATCTTTTTAAAAGATTTGGATCATAAGCTTATGAAAAGAATATTAACAAATTACAAAGCATTTGAGAATATGCCTCTACTATGGACAAGTAATTCTGCTGAAGTATTTGATATATCAGAGAGGACTATGGAACAGCTAGACAATTTCTTTCACCTAATATAAATTTTTTTGTGAACTACAGTATCAATGAAATACTTACTCTTAGCTGCAATTAAGATAGTCCATGTACACTGGCTAGAAGATGTCAGTCTAGACTAATATCGTTTTCAATAACTATTCATAGACAAATGTAACACAATGGACCTACACTACTGAGTTTTAAGGAAAGGCAAATTCTGATTTAAGATGGAGTAGAAAGGGATTAATATTAGAATTAAAAGATAAACAAAAGCTACAGTGTCATGAATAGGATTTATTAGGATCTAATCAATTATATGAGTGATTCAGGAAATGGTGTTAGGGTCAGTTTTGTTTAATGGTATCATGGTTTTATTTGAAATAATTGTATGTACATTTACTGTACTTCCAGCTTGTACAAATTATTTTTAATACAGGAAAGGATCAGATTATCATACAAATAAATGTAGATAATCCTGTGGATTAGTGTAATAGAAATGAGATAACACTTTGGTGGTAGAAATTGTTAAGTCTTTCTGCCTGGGGGTCAGGGAAGAGAGAAGGGTTCCTGAGGTACTAGGTAATCTGAAGATAACAATGCCTATCAGTGTGGATACAGTAGACTAAATATGACTAAAATACAGCAGAATCTTTAGTAGAAAATACAGCAGAATCTTTAGTAGAAGTGAGAAAATATTAGTATTACTTTGAAAAATATTCTTGATACTTTATTATGTTTTGTCTACACATATTCTAACAATAAGAATTTGGACAGTAATAAGTACAGCAAAGATGCCTCCATGTATTCAAATATTAAAGGCATAAAACAAACACTCCATTATCTCCAATGCACACTAGATTGTGATTAACTATAAAGTATATATATTTCTTAATGTATAGCATGTATAGCATGCATATATCTGAGTGTTGTGGTTTAGCCTCACACAGCTGCTCGCTCACTCCCTTCTTGGTGGGATGGGGGAGAGAACCGGAAGAGTAAATATGAGAAAAATCATGGGTTGAGATAAGAACAGTTTAATAACTAAAATAAAATAAAGTAAAACAGTAGTAGTAGTAGTAGTAGTAGTAGTAGTAGCAGTAATATACAAAGCAAGTGATGCACAATACAATTGCTCACTACCCATCGATCAATGCCCAGCCTGTCCCTGAACAACAATCACTGCACCCCGGCCAACTCAACCCAGTTTATAAACTGAGCATGACATCACATGGTATGGAATATCCCTTTGGTCAGTTGGGGTCAGCTGTCCTGGCTGTGCCTCCTCCCAGCTTCTTGTGCTGGCAGAGCATGGGAAGCTGGAAAAGTCCTTGACTAGTGTAAGCACTGCTTAGCAACAACTAAAACACCAGTGTGTTATCAACATTTTTCTCATCCTAAATCCAAAACACAGCACTATACCAGCTTCTAGGAAGAAAATTAACTTTATCCCAGCTGAAACCAGGACACTGAGTATTTGCTTCCCATGGATTTAGATCAACAAAGCTGCTAAGCAAAAAAAGTAAAAGAGTTGCCTAGGTAAGCAGGATCCTAACAGGAAGTTAAATGCAGTTGCCAGATTTGTGGCTGTGAGTGCAAGATTTCTCTGTTCCACCCTTAAGGCAGAACTGCTTTGCCAAGTCAAAGACATCAAAAAACATTAAAACACTGGGGAACTCCCTGGACCTAGCAAAGGGTAGAGTTAGACAAATGGCCAAAAGCTGCCCAAAATGTGCTAGTGTACAAAGGAAGGTTAGAGTGTCAACTTCAGTGGGCTTTTCTGGACTTTAGTTAACACCTCTGTGAAGGACTGGATTCAGCCTTTAGGGTCTCTTCTGTTCCTCAGAGGGATGTAGCATTTACACCATGTAATACAGTAAGCCAGAACAATAAATTAAACCTTGGATATGTTTTCAACTATTCTGTATGTGACTGACATGCAACTTTTGGTGTTGAGGCTATTGTATGCAATATGTATGGAAAGTAAGCCAGAAAATCAGAGAGCCTGAAATCATTATACCTGAAGGTTATCTAGTGAGAAGAATGAAATATGCCATCATTTTCACTGGCATCTGTTACTATACAGCCTGGAGATGGTGCTGCCAGCCATTTGGAGAATAACTGTTTTCTTCTATAAGTATATAGAGTTAAAATATTGCCTTAGGGATTTTTACAGTATTATTGTTAATTCAGTTTTCATTTGCCAGGTATATCATAAATAGGTGCCAAGAGGCAGATATGGTTGTTTGGAATATCATAGGTAGGTATTTCATGAGGAAAAGGATTTTTAAAAGGGCATTCATTTTGATGGCTGTGATTATTATAACTACCTCATAGCAAAAGCAGACATTACCCTCTCTCTGAATCCTTTATGAGATTTATTCTTTGTGAAGAGGGAGTCTTTTTATCTACTGTTGTTTTAAACTAATGGAAACTCATGATTTTATTTACAATGAAATAAATTTTCAAAGTCCATGTTCTAATGATTATATGTTACCACACTATCTCTGTGGTATTTATGTACTTGCCACCAGTGGCTAATCTGTATCATCCTAAAAACACATAGCATTGATTTTTAGGAATGTAAAATAGGATACCATTTGCAAGTAATAAACTTTATTTGCTACTGTCCTTCTTAGCTGCATCAGAATCTTAATTTCTTCTGTGATATTCACTATTGATACAAAAAACTGTAAGACATTCTCCTGGATTCAAGTAATTCACCCATACTTTAAAAGCAAAGAGGCAATGTCCATATCTCTGATTCAAGAAATGGATTATGGGAAGATTACAATAGTTCTGACTATTAATTTTGAATTGTTTTTCTGCTTATAGGCCAGCCTTTACTCCGTGGAGCAAAGCAATGTCCTTCTTTACTTGTGTGGCCTAGGTTTTGATGTAACCATTCTCCAAGTCAATACCACTCAGGATTTAAAGTGATTTTCCTAATTTTAGTTAGCTCATCTACCTTTTGTTTCCACTTTGTGGCTGGTTGATTATCCTTAGCATGAGTTTTACCTATCCCATCTTCAAAGGTGTTTTCCTGGCTATGTCTAGTGATAATCACCAATCCTTGTTTCTCCAAACTGGGGATCTATTTACTTCCCAATTCATGGTTTCCCATTGACAAAGCCTCTGTGCGGCACTGGCCCACACAGCATAAGGGTCTACATATATGGCTTTTGCTCCATTCTATGCTACCAAAACAACGGCTCTTATTTCTCCTACTTGTGCACTGCCTTCACCTTCTTCTATTACTTATTTGAAAGTGGTAGTATCTAATGCAATGGCCTTATATTGCCATTTACCATTTACCCTTTCTGCTGAAGCATCTGTAAACCAAAGGTTTTGTTGGTGTACCCTCAATGAGGGGCAGTGCGTTCAGAATGGGTGAAGGTGTAAAAGGTTGTTGTAATGCTAAAGGTTTGCGTTTATTGGCATCTGCAATTTGGAAACCTTAATGTGTCCTTCAGTTAACTGCATATTTTCTGCAACTCCTGTCAGGTAGGCATACCATTTTCTGATAGTGGGGTTTTGTGCAACTCCTTCTGGGGGAGCAATCTCCTTTAGGATTGCTTCTAGCAAATTAAATGGTCTTCTAGTTTGCACAGGTTGTCCCTGATGTGTTTTCTCAACTTGTTTAACTGTTTGGACTGAAGATAAAAGTCCCTTTTCCAATTCAGAGTATCGTTCTGTTCCTTTAAATGCAGTTGAGCTAAACAATAAAGGTCTTTTTGGCCAATCGGGGCCAGTTTGAACAGGTTACAGTAGGCAGTGTGTTCAGTGAAACATCATTCGGCTATAAAAGGGTCGCAAGGGTGTACTGGTCCCAGTAACTGATATGTTTTTCATTCTTCAGTTACAGTTTTGACTGCCTCTTTATGTTCTAATTTCCACTCCCAGGATTTGCCTTTCCATGAGAGTATGTATAATGGACAGGAAATGATAGAAAATCCAGGTACATTCTTTCTCCACTATCCTAAGGTTCCCATTAATTGTTGTAACTCTTTCCTTTATTGGGCATTTGCAGCACTTCAATTTTTCTTAAGGTATCTGGAGGAATCTAGCTAAACATAATAAAGCAAGCGATATGTCTCAGGCACTGAGCCTTGAGGTCTGGTATTGTTGGCACCAATCGTGCTTAGCAATGTACCTTCTCCTAAAATTCAGCATCTACTGAAATGACTAATAAGAAAGATATCTCTCGATCTTATTAGTTAAAAAAATAAAATTAGAAAGGAACATCAGAATAATTTATTGAATATTAGTATTTTGTTAATTTTGAAAGACAGTGAAAGTCATCCTTTGTCGGATGACAAGATATTCTTGTATGGAATAATCACACTNGAATAATCACACTTTTGTACATGGATAGAAAAATAGTTCATTTGGAAAATGGGACAGAACAGGTAACAGATTCATGAGATGGATACTAGAGCATGGAGAGCCCATGTAATGATGGTGAAATCTCTAAGTCTCCTAGATTTGAGACTGTTTCATCCGGTTCATCCTTTTCCTGAATTTGCCAATATTTCTACTGTGTTTCCTCTTGTTTTTTCTTCATTCTGTGTTTTCAGATGGTTCAGAAGGAAACTGATGTTAAGCCTACCAGCACTGGACATAAATGCTTAAAATGGCTGTTAGATTCCATAAATAGCTGTTGTAGATCTGCCCCTCACAATACATGAATGAGAATCTGTTGGGAGATACAGATTAAAAATGGAATAAATCTACTTAATTGTATGAGTTGAGAAAAATACTGAGACGCATTAATATTGAGAGCAAATTAATAAAGAATGAGCTATTGGCAGTCAGACTATAAGACACCTATGGTATGTTAATCCCAGTAGACAGCTAAGCACCACCCAGTCACTCGCTCACTCCCCTGCAGAGGGATGGGGGAGAGAATTGGAAGGGAAAAAGAGAGAAAATTCTTCGGTCAAAACAGGTTAACAAGTGAATGAAAAGTCCAAGACAAAAAACCCCACCACTGAGTTATGCAAAAGCAATCACTCACCACCAGCAGACCAATGCCTAGCCAGTGCTTAAGCAATGGCAATTTTGGGAAAATTACCACCCAAGTTTTAATACTCAGCATGATGCTTCAGAGGGTGAAATATCTCTTTGGCTATTTCAGGTCAGTTGCACTGGCTATGTCCCCTCCCGACCTATTCACTGGTGTGACAGAGAAATGGAGAAGGCCTTGATGTTGTTCAAGCACTGTTCAGCAATAGCCAAAAGATTCGAGTGTTATCAACACTGTTTTGGTCACCAGTCTAAAACATAACACCATATGGGCTGCTATGAAGAAAATTAAATCAATTCCAACCAAACGCAATACAACAGTCCAGAAGCCACCTCTGGCTCAGGAAGTCCTGACATTTTTCACTGTTGGAAGCTGGATGCTTGTACCTTCCCTCATTTCTTATTTCTTATGTATTTTCTAAGAAATTGCTGCTTATTGTTGAAGAAAGAAGACTAGGACAGATGAACTTTGGATCTCCTTCCAGTGAGACCATTCTTCAGATAGATATGTACAGCTTGTGTACTTCATTGGAACCCCTTGGTGATTAAGAAATAATTTGTAGGACAACGTATTTTAAGCTGGTATTAGCCTAAAATTAACTACTAGACTAATTCCACTGTGGTTTAACTTGTTTCAACTATCCTTTTATTTCCTTGATAATGTACTGCAACACCATAATCTAAGATACCTCACCATATTTTCAGCTTCTGACATTATAAGACAGTTTTATTTATGCATATACAGTCTTCTGGTAATTATATGGGTAATTTTCAGTTTTGCTTTTTTTAAAGTCAGAGTATATTCTTATTGATGTAAAAATAAGTGTTTCATTGCTAAAATATCTAATATAATCAAGAAAATATGGATGCAGGCCACATACAGCACAAAAGGCATCACTTGCGATGATATAATCTATTTATTGCATTGAAAAAAACATTCACATGGAGATAAACAGACACCTATCAGAGCTTGTAACTGACTGGCCTGTTACCAGCCTGGTGGCTTTGTACATATTTATTGACAAGACTGAAGTCTTCTTCCCTTCCTAATACAGACAACAAATGGCATGTTAGACGGAGACCTAGGAGCGGTACAGAGGTATGATAAAAGACTGACTGATGTTCTCTTATCTCTTCATTTACCTACCTTTCTGTCTTCAATATATATACTACCATCTGAGAAAGAGACATCATGTACTCCAGAGTTTTTCAATCTTACCTTTCTTCAGCCTCATTAAATCATTCAGTTCACTGCTGTGAAAATGATTTAAGTGTCTCTATTTGTTAGAATGTATGATACCCCAACTGGGTAGGGAAACAGTTTCATTTTACTACTAACTGGTAGCTACTGTAGACTTCGTTAATTTAAAACAAATCAGGTATTAAGGTTATTTATTGCTTGGCAGATTGAACACATCTTGAAAGGTTTCTCAGAGTGCCTTATTTTGCAACCAAATTGTACTCACCAAAATGCTTTTGGATAGTTTGATTTTTGTTTGTTTGGTTAGGGTTTTTTTAGCCAAAAAATGATATAATCTTATCCTCACAAACAAGACCTTTGTTTAAAAACAAGATAGTTAAAATTAAGGACTTAAAAACTTCTAATACTACCTGATCAGAGACACAGCATGTTCCCCACTAATATTTGTCTCTCCACACAAATTGCTCTATGCCAACATGCTAATCTTTTTTATGCCATGAACAAAACAGAACAATCTCAAGACCACAGGAATATTCGGCATAATCAGATTTTCTCAGGTGGTCCACAGTGGTCCACAGACTGTATTGGAGTCTTTATGTACCAACCAAAGAGAAAATATGTTCAAAAAACAAGATAGAGATTTTCGTCCTGAGACACTAGCTGTGAAGAACTCTTGCACTTCTATTAGGCTGATCCAAGGACAGTTTAAGAACGGGAGGAAGCAGCTGGGTTGGAAAGTTTCAGTGGAGAAGGGAACTTTTAATTAATTGCTCAGTGATGGGGGTTCAGTCAGTATCAATAACAGAAGAAATCAAGTAAACTGCCTGAAAATGAAAAAAACCCCAAAACCAAATTAAATTAAATACTCCTGGAGTGCTGCAAACAGACTTATATAGTAATTGGTGTGTCATAGCTACACATAAGACACCACAGCTGACCTGTAGTATGGAAAAAAAGACATTAGTAAATGTAAAGCAATCTGACATCTCAAGGGATAACAAATTAGTCATTAATATCCAAGCAGGACCTTTCCACTTTTCTGAGGCTTCAAGCACAAGCGCACCATTGGGCAGAATATCTGCAGTTTGGGAAGATATCCAAATTTGAAGTATTAATCATTTTGCTGCCATAAAAAACATTTAAAATCTATCTTCAGCAGCTCCACAATATATAAGGCAGTGAAAGATGGCTGCTTAAATTATAAATCTTTAGGTGTGTTGGTAATGTTAAGTTTAGAATTATACACATCTGTTTATATAACTTTACAAACTTTCTGATAAAGCTATGCTAAATGAATCAGTGATTCTGTCCTGACCTGGTTATTGCTGCAATCATCAGCTGGAATGATTAGATGCAGACTGTGCTTTGTCTCTGCCAGCTTTAACACCCCCTCAGAAGTGCAAATCCAAGAATAACAGAGATAAAAGACAGAAAAGATCTAGTTCATCTACTTTTCACCCAGTGCCAAGTTTTGCAAATCCACAAGTTCATGGAGACTTCACAGGAGATTTTCCTATACCTTAGGGACTATGCATGGGCTCTGCTCCGACAGCAGGCATTTAGGGAGGCCTTATCTTTGTCAGGAGCTATTAGGAAGCTCTTCTACCTGATCTGCATAGCCCTGGGAGATGACTTTGGGGAAGGCAGGGTCCTGCCGTATGAGTGGTTTGCAATTATACTATCAAATGTGCCAACACTGTGCAGAGTGTGGAGAGTCTGCAGTTCATAGGTATTTGACCTGTGTCTTGGATCTTTTTTGCTTTCAAATGCCATTGAGAATTCTCCTGCTTACTGCATAGCAATATATTAATTTTGAAGTAATCAAGAAAATCAGCCTTAGTCCTGGTTTAGAAATTATATATACCATTACCATATAGAGCTGGGAAATCAACCACTACCAAACATCTGTGTGTGGAGGTCAGCTGTTACCATTTCAAATGAGGCCTCTACCATTCACTGAAACCATATTGCTCTGTGTTAGTATCTATCACTGAAGAAACAGGACAAGACATCTCCTTAATTAGTGATGAAAATGATCCACATAATAGTTGACTAATAGTGATGCAGAAAATGGCTTTTGCAGACAGGCAACCAAATCTTTCCTGGGTTTGTAAAGCTTATTGTTATGCAACTATTAGGCTTTGTCTTTGACACTTTATACAGTATCTAATTGTTCCAGCCAGGTGTGAAGGAAAGAAAACAAAAGATGAGGAATGATGCTGACTTAAGCACTGTGATTTCAGGATTAGTGTTTGGTCTCATATTGTATCAGTTAAAGTCAGCAAAAATAGTAACTGGGAAGAGCCAGTAGGTGAAGTTATTTTTTTAAATGAAGTATTGATGAATGCTCAGAATAAAAATATTCTTAGTGGTATTTGTCAACAAGGGACAGGTCCCAAACTTTCCTTTTAGAGCAGAGCAGTGGGATTCCCATCTGCTAAAAAACAATCTTTTGAAATGATCTTTGGACAGCAGTGTAACCGGGCAGAGAATATATGTTAAAATGGGAAGAAAATGCATCAGGAATATCCAGTAAAGAGAGGGGACAAAATGAGGATGAAGGGAGGAAAGAAAAAAGAAAAAGTATTTCTTTTGAATCAACACAAGAATCTGGTTTTAGGGAAAGGAGCTGGCCTGTGGCATGTTCTGAAGTTAAAACTCTGTCGGGACTCACATACCTATATTTGTCCAATCTGGCATACAGGAATTTATTTTTGAGCTAGCGAAAAGTAGGCTTTTCTTCCTCAGGGAAAAATCACTGCTTCAGAAAGAGGGAATATAACATCCCAATGCAGGTGTAAAGTTGTTACCTATGTTGTTGTAAAGGACAAAATAAGAAGATATGTGTAAAAACGCCCAGTGCAAATGCTTTACCTACAGCAGCAAGCAGATTAATAATTTTGTTTTCTTACTTCTATAGGTATGACCTAAACAGGATTTTGTCAGTAATGAAGAGAATTTAGATGCTATAAATCATCACATTTTTTGTGAATTTTTGAAGGGACAGCAATGACTATTGCATTAGTCAGAACACTGGAGGTGCAACTAACAGGTTTACTTTTCAGCTTTCCTCAGTGGAGAAGAACAACCTTTTTTATCTGGGCCTGCATGAGCACAGGAACTGATAAATCTCTAAACCAATATTTTAGGTATTATGCTTTTTGTTCTTTTTTTATATAGTTAAATCAAGATGAGATTTTCAAAGCTTCTTTGCACTCATCATTTCCCATTATGATGCCACAGATCAGATTTTCAGAATTTCTAGAGAGCAAGTTCTTTTGAAAGTGGTTTCATTACATGGAAACAAAAGTATTCTGCAAAGCTTCTCCTGGTTTTGCTTTCTAAAAATCCTACCTATAATGTTTACTACCTCCTCACAAAGTATGTGACATTAACTTCTCAGTAGAAAGGAAAATTTGGGTGCTGCAAATTATGATGTTTTCAGTTATTTATTATTATAATTATGTTCATGGTTATAATACTGTCAGTTGTTACTATTAGAATTATCTTTTTATTCTTACAATGTTCCTGTTTGTTTCTAGATGATACTTTCATTCCTTCAAACTTCTCTTAAAAAAATTAAAAAAAAGGAAAAGAAAGCTGGGATAGAATAGCTATAAAAGCTAAAAATTCTCTATCTTCAGCATAGAAATGTCAGGGCAAATTCTCTTCCTCCTTGTTACCACAGGATTTATTATGCTGCCCCAAAAAATGTCCATGGTATCTATAGGTGTTGAAAGCATTTCTCTGTGTCTGCTCAGGCATTTTGAGTGATAGGATGGACAGTTGTCTGTATATAAGTTAGGCAGCCTGGAGGCAGTCCTCTGGGAGGACTGGCATGCTCAGGGAGTTTTTCATCTCATCTGTGTCAGATGTCTACTTTAGAATCAGACAAATCACTTGTTAGAAGTCCATAATTCTGCCTATAAGGAGATAATGCACAATAAGTATTTACATTTGGTTAGATGAATCCCACTTCAAACATACAGACTAGTAAACTTGATTAAAGGTCTTGCTTTAGGCATAACCTGTTGCCTATGGCAGTAGGCATCACAGTTTTAAGTGAAAGAGAAAGCTTTCCTGATCTCACAGCTGCAGCCACAGCTCCTTCAATGTGTGTTTCTTGAGAAGTTGCCTTCCACAAGCACTGCCTTCCCCAAATGGCTCATGGTACAGAGACCAAGCAAACTTCCCAGTAATACAAATACAGGGGTCTACTGTCCTCCTATGCAGCCTCACCCTTTGTTAGCACCACAGACTTTGCTATTGACAGGAATTAGACTATATGAAAGATATTTGTCTCTTTTTAGAGAACAGCAAAATTTAACTTTGTTCATAATACGGAAAAGTCTTCAGTTGTCTGTAAATGGGACTAACAGGAAGAGAGCAAGCTCTAGGCGTCTTCTGATGCAAGAAAAATACAATTTTGTTGTGAAGGAAGTTCTTGAGCTATAAGAAGGGAAAATGCTCAGTGAAAGGTCTGAGTCAAAAGTGAGGGAGGGAGGCTGAGAGACACCTCAGTCGAGAGAGGAGGAAGGATAGTAGGTTTTCATCAGACTGTGCAAGATATCAAGGAACACATAAGCAGGTGTGTAGTTTCTTTTGTACTCTCCCAGAGACAGTCCTATCCCTCTCACCTTCTTCCTCAAAATCTCTGTCCCTTTTCCTCCCTCTGGTCTTCTCCCACTTCCACAGGCCTTTATTCACCCACCCTGAGAATGCATCTCCTCTTCTTATTGCTCCCAAAGGTCCCTGTTTAATCTCTTACACCTCTGAGCATGCTGAGGGAAAGGGGAAGGAAGGAGGAGAAGAGAAGAGTGGCTAAGACTAATAGTCTGCTCCAATGGGGTCAGGATGCGGTGGTCCAAGATCCAGGGCTATGTTCTCCCTCTTCTGTCTTTGATTATATCTGGGGTGGTGTTGCAGAAAAGGTTCATTACCTGCAGCAGAGACTTAGTTGTCCTTTACATCTCTCTGCTGCCTCCCTCTGCCCTGCTCCACACTTCTCCATAGCACTAATGTTATTTGGCCTAATTCTATATCTCTGGGCATAAGAAAATCAGAAAGCATGCCTATGCAAAACAAGTTACTATGCAATAAATTGGCTCTGAAATTTATCAACATATTTGCATCAGTTTGTAAGCCCCAGGACATCCCAAGAGGGAAGGAACTGTCTGCTTCTTCCAACAGGAAGAAGGAGGAGACCAGGCACAGGCAGGAATGGTGTTTATCCTCTTGCTTGGTATTTTTTTCCTGTTTTGATGATCCTGTGTCACCCTCTATCATTCTCCTGCATTCAGGAAAGGGCAAAGGAAGTACTCGGTACCAGCATGAGTTGAAACCAAACGAAAATTAGCAATAATACAAAAAAACCCCCAAAAAACCCCATAGGAAACATATTTTTATGAAGCAGAAATCTTCTTTTTTTTCAGCATTGAATTCAAGTATAATATTTTGTTTTACAGTATAGATTAACAAAATTGTCTAATTGTCTTTGAAAGAATATGAAGAATTATACTTTCTTTTTTCATTTCAAGTTTTCAGAAGTGTACACTGATAATGAATTACAGCTAGATATATGTTACAGCATATTAGTTACTAGTAACAGCTCTAATCTTTCTGCTCTGCACAAAAAAGTAATGCAAAGAACACTAGCAAAATTACTTATATAATTTTCAGATCTATGTATATTTTAATTTAAACTGCACAACACAGTATGTTCTTCAAATGCTTAAATGGAGTACTGCAATTTAAAATCATGCAAGGACAAATAGCTGGACAAAAAAATTCCACTCAGTTTCAGAATTACTCTGAAGTCATGGCCAAAAATTATATATAATTACACATAACTACAAAAGGTTTTTTCTATCTACTGGGTGCCACATTATTTGCTGCTTCATTAGTAATAAGGCATATTATTCCTTGAGAGATAGTGCAAACTATAATTATAGGTTATTCTGATGCTTGCATTAGAATCTCCTGGTTTTATTTGCAGATGAATTTCAGAACGATCCTTCTTTGGGGGTAAAATTTTCCAAGTTTGGTCTTGCCCAAATGTTTGGTTTTGTTTGCCTTTTAAGGTACGAAACTTCTGAGGCAAGTAACTCCAGGTGTTTTGGAGGGGAGAATAAATATAACTCTTCAACATCACTATAAGTTTCTTTTTTCATAATAAATAGGGAGCTAGGAAAAAAAATGCCCTCTTAGGGTCTGTGGTTTGGAAGTGAGAGCTTAAAGAAATCAAAATGTTTTAAACCGTTGACTTGTGCGTTGGCAATGTTGGGATGTTCTGCAGCCCACCTAGGTAGCATCACTGGCCATGGGGCTCTCGCAAGCGAATCCATTCCTCTGGCCTGTTTTCCATTCACAGCAGTGAATCTATCTACACTGACAGATTTACAGCAGTCAATGTCAAGAGAGTGGCCTCAGCTATCAGACCAATGCTCCACAGTGGCTGTGCCCATGTTGTTTCTCAGGGCCAGCCCTTTGAGAGCAGATATGTCCTTCTGGCATAGGCTGGAGTCTGTTCTTCCTTGCTCCCTTCCTTGTTTCCTTCTTTCCGCCCTTTTTCTCCTCTCACTTTTTCCTTTCTTTCCTAGTGGTATTGTACCCTGCTGAATTCTGGGTAACTACCGCAAGGATACTATTCAAAGGATTTATGGCACAAAAGGAGTAAAATCCAAGATTCTACAGTTGGTACAGGCCTGTACTGCCTGTTTGTAACTTCCCAAACATACCCTGAAAACTGCACCCAGATTTATGTCCCAGTAGGAATCATTCAGTTCAACTAGTTGAGTAATACAAGAGAAATGACAAGTCTTCATGCCATTCATGGAGTCCCCCACAAGCAATGTGAAGGGCAGCATATCCCCCTCATTTCTGCTTCTGCCTGTGGCACCAGGCATAAAACACTGGGCTTTTGCTGTGAATCATTGTCACCAACTCAAGTCCTGGCAGTCCCATACACCCACAGGGGTCAGCACCCAAACAGCAAGTGGCATCACCTTTCAACAGGTGACAGGTTTCCTCTGCAGGTATAGAGAAAAACAAGAAGATTGGGTTTTGTTTGTACTGTGCAGAGATCAGCTTTTACTCTTCCCTAAGTGGCAATACAGGGCAAGATGGAGCACAGCCCTAAGATACTGGTGAGTGAGCCCACAGTGAAAGAGACAGTCTTAGCAGCCCTAGGATAACAATTACTCCAAAAGATCTTTATTAACTTCTTGTCCTATTGTTCTCTTCCAATATTAAGGTCAGTCTCATTGAGATCTCTACCATGGACTGACTTACCTTTATCCAGCTTAATTTTAAGATGCATCTTGGGGAAAAGCTGTTTAGAAAGGACAGGCAATTAGATTGGCGTTGTCACATAATTTGGACTATTCTGGGGCAGGAACTTGCCAGCACTTCCTCTGCTGCTTTGGCTGAGGCAAAGGATGCCATACTTGCCACTGGTTGCACACTGAGAAAGTATCTCTCCAATATTGCTATTGCAAGGCAGGAGTTGGGTCAGCTGTAGCACACATAGCCCCAGGCACAGCCATTTAATAGCTTCCACTACTGCAAATAACTTTCCCACTTCTTTGCAGGGTTATTTCAACTATCACGTAGCTGTCTGTGGAAATATATGTGTGTCTTTTTAAAGCCAAAGCTGTTACAGATGAGGATGAGCTAACAGCATAAAGATGATTCTCCGGGAAGATTCATAACCTTATTCAGTCTCATACCTTTTTAAAATCACTGTATTGATGATTGGTCTGAAAAAGAAGACTTTCATGTATCTTGTATAATACAAAATCTTTATTGTATCATCTCCAGAGCCAAGCACAGAAAAGGCCTGCATCTGAGATATCTGGAAAAGTCTAATGCAAGGAATGTGAGTCTAATACTTTGGGGAAAGCCAAACACAAACCTAAGGAGTGTTTGGAAGCATTTTTTGCATTTTGAGTTGCTTTGTATAGCATAGACTATACTATTCTATCTACACAAACTGCTTGAATTCCTGAAAGTGACTTCTCTTAACATTGCCTACCTCTTGTGGGGTTTTTCCTTCACAGGAAAGTTAGGTTAGGCTTCATTCCCTTGTGACTTTCAGTTATCATGGGGAGCTTTCTGTGGCATCTGTCTGACAGCAGACACTGAACTGTAGGGATTTTTTTTATATGAGGGCTTGTCTGAAGACTGTAGGACAGAGGACAACAAAGTGTTCTGCCATAAATTGTCACAAAGTCAAAAGTCAACAGGAATAAAGTGAATAAAGTATATTGTGTTCTTTGACCTGCTAACATAAGAAAAGGCCTTATGTCCCATGCCTCCTGCCGTTGAACAGATCTGTTCTGAATCTCCCAGCTTGTGCTGTGCTGTACCATACCTCCATGTATGGGTACAGGCCTGGATTCCCAAACTCATCTGTTGTCTCCCTCCATGGAAAAATGCTCACTAAGATAGATAACTAAAGAACCTCTAGGAACTCAGCAAAGTACCCTAACCCCAAAGGCAAAAAAAAAAAAAAAAAAAAGATGTTTTTAAGTGGTCCAAATCCATCAGTATGATATCGTGCCCCATGTGGCCCCTAAGCCCCCTAAGCTCTGTTAGAGCAGTTTGAGGAATCCTAGCTTCCAATATTTAACATTTGACTCATGACGCTTGACTTGTTCCATAACTTATAAGGAAACAGTTTCATTCATTTCTGAGGTGTATTTTAATACTGGCTGGTGGGGTAGTGTCACGTGGTATATATGTATGGTTCAAGGGGAGTATTGGAGTATTGGAAGGGTCCTGCCAGGGAGTTGCTACTACTTGTGAGTTTAGTAGCATTCCCAACCAATTCTCATCCTGCACCACATAGAAATCTCTGGAGTGTTCTGGAGTCCCGTAAAAGCCTATACAACACATACTGGTAAGTTATTCCAGCCTAGAGCATTCTCACTTGGATGGAAATTAGGTGACATCTAGCAGAGCAGTGTAGCCTTGGTTCATCTTATCTGCTTTAGGTTTCCATCATTGTTATAACAATATTCACTTGTATTTTTAATAATTATTCTCCTGTTAGAAAATACTATAAGAACACATAAAATTACTTATCTTCTCAACGTACTCTCATTCTTCAGGTAAATGTATTATCAGCTCCTATTTTTAAAAGCATATAATGTGCACAGGGGACTGAAAAGGCTATTAATAAGTCTTCTAGTATAATAAGTAAATATTTATAAATAAAACGTATTATTTACCTGATAAATGCCATGTCAGAGCTACTCTGTTCTTTTGCACACTGTAAATATGTGTTCAGGAGGATCTAGTTATTTTTAATTGTGTATTGTGAATATTTCTACTTTTAAATATTGTTAAATTGATACTAGTTAAATACCGCCAAAGCTGTAACAGGTGAAGTTGAGAAGAACGCTGACCTAACACTGACCTCATCTTCTACCTGAAAGCAACAGCCTCTGAAGGTGTTGAGAACTAGTTCATTATTCATTTCTTCATAGGCTCATGTCTTGTTTCATTTTAAGTTGTCATGTTGGTTCTGCATGGTGATATATTCCTTTTCATGGCAGATAAATAGACTGAGTTAAATCCATTTTACGAAGGTCATCCACAGCCTTGAACCTTGGTCTCAGTAGTGAGATGCAAGTATCTTATTCACTATGTCAAGTTGTCCTTCTCACATATGTGGTGGGACATATTTTTTTAACTGAAGTCAAGCACTCCTGTGTCTGATGGCCCATAATAGCCTTTCATTAGTGTATGTATTAAAACTTTATTAAACAAGAAGCCAGAGCTGCTCCTAGAGCTTTATTACAGGAAGCATATTCAGGGAATAAGCTCAAATCTTGTTAAATACACACAGTGAAAAAAATCTAGAAACTGATGGTCATAAAAAATGTTTCCAAATTAAAAGCTGCTATGTTTAAATTCCTGCTCTATTTTTCAAATTAACAAGGATGATAGGTCATTTTAGAGGTGGTCAAATTCATCATGGAGATGATGTCACTTAGTGGATGCAGCTCTTTCCCTTTCATGTTGATTGTTCTGAATATGGTCACAGTTGTCATTTTCCATTTAGGCCATGCATTGTGATCCACATGGGAGGTCTGTTACACCATTCCCCAGTTTGTTTCATTGTACTCTGAGTTGTTACCAGATTCCTTTCTGCAAAAAAAGGAACAATATTCTTGGCTGAAACCAACTGCATTCTGGAATCCTGCTGCCTTCCATTGCTTTCAGAAGGTTTTCTAGTTTTTCATCTGCTCAGTTGGTCTTGCTATTTTTGTTTATTTTGTTGCTGAAGAGGAATGGAGGCACGTTAGTATTGTCTCCTAATTTTTGGCAATTACTATTGACAAGCCACTATAAAATTCTGGTATTTATCAAAAATAACACATACATTTCAAAGCAACAAGAAGTTAAATGACATACAGAATGAACTAAAGAACATAGGAAAATTTTGTGAATAGAGAAATGCACTGGATTTTAGGATGTATGGGTTTAATTTTCCAGTATTATTTTAGATTCTCATAGTCTTGAAAGCTGTTGAAGGAAATTAACCAATTAACATTGCAACATAACTTAAATCAATCCACTATTGTAACACAAGGCTCCCTTAAAGAAAATGCACCCTTTCAAAAAGAAATCAGTTTTGGCTTGGTAATAAAGTAACATGATTTGCTTATTAAAATTGTACTGACATATGAAAAGCAGAGAGAAAAATAGTCTTCTATGTGGCTGTCCTTCTTTAAAAGGAATTAGAAAAACAAACTTCTGTTTCTAAATCTTACCCAAACACCAGATTTTTGACAGTTTTTATCTCTTTATTTTTCTTTATAATGGTATATATGAGCTCTGAGAATTTTAAAAATACTGGTGTGACCAGAAAATGACAGCTCCAGCCAAGCAAGGAATGAAATGCTGAATTCTGGGTGAAGCAGCTCACTTCTTGCTTCAGAAAATGTCTTTCTTTTGCTTAGGTAGAGTTATTGTATAATTTGGATAGTTTCCAGTATTTGATTTCTATATTCAGGCATGCCATTATGATCTCAAGTTCTCCTTCTAAAGAAAGAGAGCAGGGGAAGAAACCCAAAGTGGATGTGCCTCTGTTATAAGCCTGACCTCATATAATTCAGCCTCATAGCCTGAATTCATGATTAATATATCACCAACAAAAAGATGTACTGAAAACTAGGTTGATTACATTCAGGTAATTCAAATACCTGTCTGTTGGATGACAAAGTTAATAACAAGCATCCAGGCACATACATTTAAAAAAAAAACCCAAACAAACAAACAACCCCCCCCCCAACAACAACAACAAAACCAACTCCAAAACAGATTCAGACAGTAAAAACAGTTAACTCTTATCACTGCTATGGTTTCCCACTCAGCTATCATCTATCAATGATGCTACAGAAAGGGATAGTAGAGAGAAATCTTTGTTTACCATGTGGAAAGTGAAAAAAGATGTAATTTTGATTTTTTGCAAGGAACCTATCTTCCCTCTGTCTTGTATCATAATGTCTTGCATAACATGGAGAATGTCTGGACATAAAATGTATTGGTAAAGTGCTTCCGTAGGGTGGAGAGGAATAGTTTACATTTGAAAAAAAGAAATCCAGACCAAACTAAAAAGATGTATGTAGAGATCATTAGAGCTATTTATTAGATAGTTAACTAAAACTAGTTAACTAGAGAAATTAAATCTTGTTCCATCTAGGAAGCTAGAGATGTTTCTCCAGAAAGTGTTTTATTTTTGTAAAAGGATTCAATGTGATCCCTTGGGCAAGGAAAAGTGAAAAAATCTTTGAGTTGCCTGCTGCATAACGCCTATATTTGAAAATGTTGGAGAGGACATGATGCTCTGCAGGAAAGGCTGGATTTCTTTAAACAAAGCAGAAGAAAGCACAGCCCGATACTGTTTCTCTGTCAGAACTAAGGGCTCCTACTTCTCAAATTGCCATAGTTGTTTCTTACTTTTTTCTTTTTATCTTCTCACCACTATTTGAAAGTTAACCTGGATAATCATTAAAACTTCTTTTGAGCTAAATGATAATATTGTATCCACCATGCATCCTTTCATAAATAAAAAGTCAAACACCTTAAAAATCTGGGCATGGTAAGAAATAATTTCTATATTACCAGCTTCCAGTAAAGATGGTTAAAATCCAGAAGAAATTCTTTTGGGATACTCAGTTGTCCCTTGTGAGTCTTGAATTAGAAGACGCAGAGTGCGTGAGATCTGGACCTGCAGGAATGGCTCTTAGTGAATGTGCTTCCTTACATTTATGTTATGTTTGACATTTTTGAGGCTGATTTCTTCTGTGAACTCTTACCCTATGGCTGGAGGCTGGAATGAGATTAAGCTCATTCCCAACATAAAAGACATGAACAAGGAAAAAATAGAAGCCTGTGTTTCTGAGTAGCTGAAATATGGCTTTTGGCTCGATTGCACAGTCTATTCACATTAATAAAAACTTATTGAGGAGAGCAGGCTTACCAGTTTTGATAGGAGGTAAAAAAAAAAAGCACAAAACAACCCAACAAAAAACTCAGTGACTACTGTGAAGAAGTATTCATCCACAGAAGCAAGATTTGCACAGTCTAGTCCAGTTAATAGTAAATTATAGACATTTATTTGACTATCTTTTGTATGATTCTTGGCCAGAAAGCCTTGAGGATAGAGTAGTCTGCTCTTCTTACTGGGGGAAAGAAGAAAAGCAAGCTCTGCTCAGCCTTATTTGCATGTATTTTACCCATAATTCCATCTGCCAGCTTTTGATTTTTTTATTTGTTTGTGCTAGTGGGTGGTTTGGCACCTTACTACTCCGAGGAACAAGGGAGGTATAAAGCTGGTTTGGAAGCTACCTTTTCCTCTCAGCTGTGACAAGTGTAAACTCAGCATAGCTGAATGCTCTGAGTTGGCCCCACAAAAATACTTTGGCACTTAAAGTTGCATTGAAGTCCAAGCTCCAGTTCAGTTTCTTGCTGCCTAACCTTGCAGCTCCCTCCATTTTCTACAAATAAAAGTTTCTTGATACTCACCTAGATATTTGAATGTCTGCTTGTAGACACTCCAAGGATTGCCCACACCCAGGCTGTGCTGCTCATTAGGTGCCTTGTTTGTACTTGAGGCCTATAGAGTTACAAATTTGGCATTTTGCTGACTGTTTCATTGTGGGATCTTGTCCTGGTTTCAGCTGGGATGGAGTTAATTTTCTTCCTAGTAACTGGTACAGTGCTGTGTTCTGGATTTAGCATGACAATAATGTGATAATACACTGATGTTTTAGTTGTTGCTAAGCAGTGTATACTAGGTCAAGGACTTTTCATCTTCCCATGCTCTGCCAGGTGCACAGGAACGAGGGAGGGGGCACAGACAGGACAGCTGACCCAAAGTAGCCAAAGGGATATTTCATATCATCTGATGTCATGCTCAGTTTATAAGCTGGGGCGAGTTGGCCGGGGGGCAGTGACCGCTGCTCAGGGACTGACTGGACATCAGTCAGCAGGTGGTCTGCAGTTGCATCACTTGTTTTTCCTGGGTTTTATTTCTCTCTTCTTGTTATTTTCCTTTTCGTTACAATTTATTACACTTACTATTAATATAATATTAGTATGTTTTATTTCAATTATTAAAGTGTTCTTATCTCAACCCATAAGTGTTCTCTTTACTATTCTGATTCTTTCCCCCATCCTACTGTGATGCAGGGGGCAGTGAGCGAGCGGTTGTGTGGGGCTTAGTTGCTGGCTGGGGTTAAACCGCAGCAGTTCTGCTTTGGAAAATGTGCCATGAGCACACTGATTAGTTCATTAAAACATAGTGTGAGTGGATAGTGAGTGCCTTAGCTCCTGGGCACTCTTTCCTCCTTCCTCATTAGCATGCTGAATCTTCAACTACATGTGCAAAGTGGAATGACTGAACAGGAAGGACAGATATGGTGGAGTTATACCAAGAAGTATTCCACAGACAGCCACGGGAGTACTTATCATATGGCTGGGAGGTACAGGCTAAATTCTCAGAGAACAGAAGAAAGATTTCATCCTATATGGCAGCTAAATGCTGCTGAATTAAAAAAAGAACACCAGCAAGAGCTGCTGGCATATTCTACAAAGCACAGTGTGTGGCTTACTGAGAGTTTTTGTATCTGTAAATTGAAAGTGGAAGGAGTTGCCTTCTTTCAGCCAGAAATCGCTGTCTAATTCACTTTGAATGGTGGTTCCTAAAGCTCTGCTTAAGAATGTCCCATTCAGCAGCCTGGCTTCCATAAAACTGTTTTGGGCAGCTAACTCTGCCCCTAGAGGCAGATTAGGGGCCTAACTCAGGGTTTTGAGGCAATCTGTTTTGTACAGCTAGGTAGTAGGTTTAGTGACATCATTTATCTCAAGAGAGAGACATGTTTGGCCTCAGCTGACCTAACTAAAAAAAATTTAATGTGGTTTCATGTTATAAGTATTAGGAACAGATGTAACAGTTACTCACTGATCAAGTGTAAAGAATTATACCGGAGAATCAGACTCCTCTAATCCTCTATTATATTCAGTTGCCAATTTTAATTTACTTAAAAATAGATTTTCATAAACTTTCTATCTTGAACAGAACTAAATAAAATGTACTGCATATAAATATTTGCTTTCATTGACATCAGTATTTTCTCCAGTAAATTGATTGTCAATAAGTTTTCTTCAGGATGTCAGTGACATTTGGTTCATGATTGCTGGGGCAAGTGGGTTAATGTGGTTTGAAACAGCCAGCACGGCCTCACAAAGGGCAAGTCTTGCCTGACCAATCTAGTGGTCTTCTGTGATAGACTATCAGTGGAGAAGGGAAGAACTATGGATGTCATCTATCTGGACTTCTGTAAGACCTTTGACACTATGTCCTGCAACATCCTTTTCTCTTCATTGGAGAGATATGGACTTGATGGATGGACTGTTCAGTGGATGAGGAATTGGCTGGATGGTCTCATCCAGAGCGTAGTGGTCAACAATTCAATGTCCAGACGGAGGTCAGTGACAAGTGGTGTCCCTCAGGGGTCTGTACTGGGTCAAGTACTGTTTAATATCTTTATCAGTGACATAGACAGTGGGTTCGAGTGCACCTTCAGCAAGTTTGCAGAAGACACCAAGCTGAGTGGTGTGGTTGACATGCCTGAGGGACAGAACGACATCCAGAGGGACCTGGACAACCTCGAGAAGTGGGCCCATGTGAACCTCATGAGGTTCAACAAGGCCAAGGGCAAGGTCCTGCACCTGGGTTGGGGCAATCCCTGGTATCAGTACAGGCTGGGGGATGAAGGGATTGAAAGCAGCCCTGCAGAGAAGGACTTGGGGGTACTGGTGGATGAAAAGCTGGGCACGACCTGACAGTGTGCGCTCACAGCCCAGAAGGCCAACCGTATCCTGGGCTGCATCAAAAGCAGCGTGGCCAGCAGGTTGAGGGAGGTGATTCTGCCCCTCTGCTTCGCTCTGGTGAGACCCCACCTGCAGTGCTGCGTCTGGCTCTGGAGCCTTCACTACAGGAAGGACATGGACCTGTTGGAGCAGGTCCAGAGGAGGGCCACAAAAATGATCAAAGGGATGAAACATCTTTCCTAGGAAGAAAGACTGAGAGAGCTGGGGTTGTTCAGCCTGGAGAAGAGAAGGCTGTGGGGAGACCTTACTGCAGCCTTTCAATACTTAAAGGGGGCTTATAAGAAAAATGGGGACAAACATTTAGTAGGGCCTGTTGCGATAGGACAAGGGGTAATGGTTTTAAACTAAAAGAGAGTAGATTTAAACTAGATATAAGGAAGAAATTTTTTTCAATTAGGGTGGTGAAACACTGTCACAGGTTGCCCAGAGAGGAGGTAGATGCCTCATCCCTGGAAACATTCAAGGTCAGATTGGAAGGGGCTCTGAGCAACTTGATCTAATTGAAGATGTCCCTGCTCATTGCAGGGTGGGTTGGACTAGATGACCTTTAAAGGTCCCTTCCAACCCAAACTATTCTATGATTCTGTGATTCTATGAATGTGTATGATCATATGGGTAACTCTAGTACTAAAGGTGGGAGAACGATCAAGAAATATTTCAAAAGTTGATATGTTGCTTACCTAAATAACAGCCTTAAATACCCATGTACAGTATATAAAAAACAACACACAGACCAATTTTTCTGCAATCCCATCTTGTCCTAGCTCATCCTTATCCTGTTTCTACTGCTTTCTGAGGATTTTCAGTTGTGCTTAGGCTTTGCATCACTTTGTTTGATTCTAAGTAAATGGCACTAAATCCATGTACTTAGTTTTAGAAATAATTCCTGCTGACAGATTCAGTCTGTTAAAGACTGGGCATTGATTGTAGGTTTTAAGTAGAATGGAAAATATACTTTCATTGAGGAGAAAACTGCATGCACAGAAGGAGGTTATTTCTTTGCCAAAGGAAAAAAAAGAAGAAAAAAAAAAGAAGTTCTTGCTATTTACGTCATGGGAAAACTTGTTCAATGGTAAATCTGGAAATGGTCATTAGTACAACACCGCCTGTTTTGCTCAGTTCACACCACTTGCCCAATGTGAGGTTCCACCTCTCTGGTAGTCCTCTCTGCCTCATCAGTTGGAGGGCAGGGAAGGAGAATACGAGTCTATCTAATTTTGCGTAATTAAGGTGCTTCTGTTAGGAGGTTCATATTCTTAGACTTCCTTTATCCTCAAAATAAAAATGATTATCAGTTAGATGATCCAGAGTGGGAACCTAAGGCAGTCAGATGTGTCTTCTGGTAGAGTCTATTCATCACATTCTCTGTTAGCTGTAGACAAAGCTAGAGTGCTGTGCTTCTTAAGCCAGGTGCCTAACATACACTGTGAGAATACCTTCAGTGTCTGTGCTGCTTTGAATTTAGAAGCCAATTTGTATGCTTAATGGGTTATTTCAAGTATTTATTTTTTTTGTTCCAAGGGCAGGACTACTGATATTTTGCCTTAAATTTTGATTTAGGAAAAATTTATTATAAATTATTTTTTCTTGTATCTGCCATATCCTATGGACTTACAGTATAGACAGTTGTTCCCTTTGCATTTGCTTTGTCAAAACAAAGAACTGGTATGGTCAAGAGAAGGGAAAAAGAAAAGGAAGCAACATGCAGTAGAAGAAAAAGATATTTAAGTGACACAAAAGTTATTATAAAAGTTATTAATTACAGTTCTTTGTTAGTGCAACTCTTTTTACATGAAAATGTGAAATCAAGAAAAGAATCAGTACCTCACAACTTTTAATTACTTTTTGTCACTTATTTTTTTCCTTCTCTGCTTCTTTTTATTGGGAGCTATAAGTTAACAAGGCCCTGTTTAACCAGGCCAAGTGCTGGGTCCTGCACTTGGGTCACAACAACCCCATATAACGCTACCGGCTTGGGGAAGAGAGGCTGGAAAGCTGCCCGGAGGAGAAGGACCTGGGGGTGTTGGTTGACAGCTGACTGAACATGAGCCAGCAGTGTGCCCAGGTGGGCAAGAAGGCCAACAGCATCCTGGCTTGTATCAGGAATAGTGTGGCCAGCAGGACTTGGGAAGTGATCGTACCCATGTACTCGGCACTGGTGAGGTCACACCTTGAATACTGTGTTCAGTTTTGGGCACCTTCACTGCAAGAAGGACATTGCGTTGCTGGAGCATGTCCACAGAAGGGCAATGAAGCTAGTGAAGGGTCTGGAGAACCAGTCTTCTGAGGAGTAGCTGAGGGCACTGGGGTTGTTTAGCCTAGAGAAGAGGAGACTGAGGGGAGACCTTATCATGCTCTACAACTACCTGAAAGGAGGTTGTAGTGAGTGGGGTGTTGGTCTCTTCTCCCAAGTTACTAGTGATAGGACAAGAAGAAATGGCCTCAAGTTGCACCACGGGAGGCTTAGATTGGATATTAGGAAAAATTTCTCCACTGAAAGAGTGGTCAGGCACTGGAACAGGCTGCCCAGGGACAGGTGGTGGAGTCACCATCCCTGGTAGTGTTCAAAAAATGTGTAGATGTGGCACTTCAGGACATGGCTTAGGAGGCATGGTGGTGTTAGGTTGATGGTTGGACTTGATGATCTCAGAGGTCTTTTCCAAGCTTAATGATTCTTTGATTCTATGGTTCTATGTTTTTAGTGTTTTGGTACAGATTCTGAAAAGTGATTGGGAACTCTGTTTTCAAGTTCTGCCACCAGTCAGTTGGCTGATTTTTCTCTTGTAGATGATCTTTCTGAATAATAATGATCTTTTAAGGAAGATCAATCTTGCATTCAAAAATACTACTATCTCTACATCAGTTTGGAAGTCCAGAAGAAGCTTTGAGCAATTTGACTGCAAAGTTACATATGTTGATGCGATAACAACAAAACTAAGTAGTAGCTGAGCAGTGATTTCTGCTCGTCACTTTCAAATGGAGGATGTAAGTGCCTGGAATGACAACTGGGCACCTTAACCATTTTGTGAATCTAGCTTTTTGAGTTGGTTTTGTGAATCTAGATCTTCATTGTTAGTTATTTCAACTTGAAGCACTCGGGTTATTAGCAGAAGTACTGAATATTCAAGGCTGTTGCTAAAGTTAATAGAGAATCTATTAAAAAGAATAGTTACATAGAAGTTGAATTACTCTGTAAAAACAGAGTACTTACCTTGAGAATACCTTTGCAATAAAGGAGTTACCACTTTTAGTTTAATCTCAATATGCCTTCATACATTGAGTGGACAGTAAATAAAAAACAATGCCTGGAGTCACACATAAACTGAAGAAGATAAAAGGAAATGTTTAGCTGTTTCTGGGGTGAGATAAAGGGCCAATGGGAAAAAAAAAAGCACACAATTATGTAGTTAACTATTTTATCATATGCAAATATACTATGAAGAGAACTGATGATGACTGGGCTACTTTAATTTTGGCATTTCTGAACTTTTAGATGGTAGCTTTTCAATCTGAAGAACAGTTAAACATAACTAAATATATTAGTTATCAGGAATCTGCTCATCTGTGTATATACAAGCATCATTTTGAAGTTTATGTCACTAATTCGTTTTCTTAGCCATTTAAGATCAAACATTAAGATTTAAAAGATACTTTAATTATAGCTGTATTTGTATATTTTAGAGGATGGATTTCAGGTTGAAGAGAGAATTGAAAATTACTTCCATGTACAGTGATGAGACATGGAGTAACAGTATTTCTCCCCTGAAAAGATGTAGCTGGAGGAGAGGTGCATAGGCATATGCCAGTTTTATCCATTCCAGGGAAGAGCAATGAACGTGAGAAAGGTGTACAGATGGCCAAGGCATTTCAGCTCAGGTGAGACTATCATTTATACCAAACTGTGATCTGGAAGACCTGCATCTGTACTGATGTCACATATGAATGCTGAAAAGTCTGAGCAGCTCGTTAAGGAAGAGTGACAAATAAACTTTGATGACCTTGTTGATATTTGGACTGCAGTTCTGCTTCAGCAGGCCTCGTTATAAACAAACCAGGTTTCTCTAAGCCATATGCATCCTTGGCCTCAGGAAAACTCACTAAGGGCCGCCTGGCTGACAAACTGTTTTATTCCCCAACTTCCGTTCAAGGTTGCTAGTGATTACCATGATTTTTGTGTGAATTCATAAGACTTGGCTTTCTATTTTACAACTTTTTTTTAAGATGTTGTGGATACAAGTAGAAATGTTTGGCTTGATTTTTAAAACAAAGCTTTGTGTTCCACTTTGGTGTATTTCTATTGCTCTGTCCTTACTTATACTTTCATGTCCAAGAACATAGAAATCATTTTCTCAGCACCAGTCTGACCTAGTATTGGACGTTACAGTATATGAAAAGGAATTCTGTGCCCATGTCACTATACAAAGCTTCACTTTAAATACCCAGCAGTATCATGGCTTTCACACTCTAATTAATTTGTATTATGCACCTACACAGTAAGCACTTTTTATTTTCATTTGATAGCTGTGGAAACTGAGGCACACAGAAATTGTTGCCAAAACTTCTCTGGAAAGCTGGGGATTAAAACTATGTCTCCTGAATCCATCTATGAGTCACTCTGCAGACTGTCTAAACTGATGACTGTGCCCTGCATCAGCTGAAGCTCCCAGCTGCTTTGAAGTGCATGATCTCTGTAGGTTTTGAAGAGCAGTTTGTCAGAGAAAAGAAAAGGTGCGTGCATGACTAAGGATTGAAAGCTGAGGAAGGGAACAAAGAAAAAGAAAGCTTTTCTTCCAGTTAACCCCAGAAGAAAAACAGAATATTGAACTGTTATTTCCTGAAAAACTGAACATTGAACTGATACTCTCTTGGGACCCAGATGTGTTTGGCTACAACACACTTCCTCCAACTCCTCTAAGAGGAGGGGAAGTGCCAGAAGACTGCACAGCCTTTGTTTGTCCCTAATTTGTTTGCTTATGAGCCTTGTTCACAGTCCATGTAGGGACAATCACAGACTGTTCTTAAAAAAATATCCAAACAAATATTTTTGACATTGTTCACAGATTGTTTCCATTTCCCAGCTAAGGGATCCTCAGAGAAGTAAAGAATTACGTGCCGTTTTTTCCAACTGAACAACAATTCAATTTTGCTTTTGTTATAAAACACTTTCTCTCATATCTTTGTTTTCCACAGAAGTTACTCTTTCGAGTACTGACAAAATATATCACTGCATTGTCTTCTGACTATGCAAGATCACAGTCTGAGGACTGTGACAGCAAAAAGGGTATCAGCCGGGTTTAATAGATTCCAGTGGGATTTGGATGAGGACCAGCGAGAGCTACTATTTTTAATGTAGTTACCTTGAGCTGGACATTCCCTCTTCTCTGTCTATCCTTTACATTATGATGTGTTTTGGTTCTGAATAAAGCTATCTATGTAAGTCACTGAAATTCATTTTTTACTTCCTAAGTTACTTGTTTGACTTATCAGGTAGAAAAGTCTGTGCTCTTGAAGCTGGAGGTCATCAATTCTATTTATAATGCTGAATGCATAAGATTGCCTGGCAATCTTGCTGTTCAGAGATTGACACAGGTCATTACAATGGTAAGGGTAGTACAGTCTTGTTTCAGAATTTTTTACTTCAGGGTAACATATCATATCTAAATGGAAAGGAAAATTAACACTCAGACTGCAGCTTGAATTTCTCAGGAGAAGGCAAGGTACAGTCTGACACATGAATTCTGTACATTTTCAAAAAGTTATAAAAATTCTCTTCACCTTTTACTAATCTTGCTGCTCAGCATTTCTATCACATAAACCTTACTGCATAATTCCACTGATCTGACACATCTTCCTTTGGGATTGGGCATAATGCTTTTTATAGCTTTTAAAGTTTTTATTTTTTTTTTTTAGAATGGTGCAAAAAGGAGCAGATTTTAAAAACCGCTGCCATTTTAATGGAAAAAATCACACACCAGCTGGTTCAAACTGTATGCAAAATAAGGCATATATGAATGTGTCATTTTACAATGTGCTTATGTGATTTTCTCCAATAATTAATCAATGAAAATTAAACAGTTTGGGAAATAAGTGGCGCATTTTTGAACTTGAGGTTTATATAGTATTCTCTTAAAACCTGAAAGCTCCAGAGAACAGTATACTTTGAAAGCCACTGTCTGAAGCTGACACAACCATTTCCTGGGATGACATCCACTTAGTGGCAGCACAGATACAGTCAAACACTTTCCTATTGGTCCATCTATCTGCTGCTTTTTTTAATAACTTAATCTGTCCAGCCCCTAACAATACAGTATCTGAATGCCTCCAATTTAATGACACAATCTAAATAGATTAAAGAAATTTGGGTTTTGTCCTGTCTAGGGAGACAGTCCCAAAAGAGCCCTTAAAAGATGTTATCATATGGATGAAAAAAGTTATTTATGAAGTCTCCAATCAAGAAATAAATTTTGCAATTCCTTCTGAAGTGTGTATCTTTTGTATGAGTGGGTCTCATTATCTAGGCACCATCTTCTTTGAAGGTTTGTCTCATGCATCAGTCATCCCTTCATTTTTCAGCAGGAAAATAGTTGTCATGAGATGGCTTGATCCATGGACACAGATCAGATGCAGATCTTTGAAAAGAGACCTTAGTGTCAAAGAGTGCTCTAGCTTTGCTCTAACACTAAACTTGTCTTGGTCAAACTATTGTTTGCCTGAGGAAAGGTGGTAAACTGCTGAATGTAAGAAGCAAAAAGTGTTGTAAGTCTTTTAGTATGGGTCCCAGATGTTCTACATTGACATTTATTATGCAGAAAAAGTAGAGGTCAGCAGAAACACAGGTGGTCTTTCTTGCTGTCACAATTTTCATGACTGCATGAGTAGATGAAACTCTTGGAAACATTGTGTTTCTCGCCCTGGTGTCAGGGCCAACCAAGATGAAGAAAGAAATACAGTTTGCCATAATAGATTCTTAGTGTTGTGTTTGTCTCTGGAATTATTTGCATATTCTCTACTCTCTGTATTATATACAAAAAGTTATTAGCTCATGCCCTAGAATGTGGATGTGTAAGTACACATATTGTTTTAATTTGGGGAGTGGTGGTGGGGATGTAGGTAACCTTGTGGTATATATTGCTTGATAGCTAATCTTAACAGACTTATTGAATCTATTGTCCAAATTACTTCACCAAAGGTCTCCAAGAAGTTATAACAGGGAGAAAGTGAATATTTATTATCCTGGAAGTGGTTTATTAGCCCATAATCTAATGTCTGTTATTTCACACATAGCAGATGATGATTTTTCATGGCAAGGAAATAGCCAACCAAATTATCTGCTATGCGGTAGGTTGAAATCTGTCATCTTCTCCTAAAAATAGTGGAAGTGTTTTGACTGAGACCAACTGGTATGAAAGGCCACCATGGGAAGGTCTTTCATCAACAGTTTTGAAAACAGAAAATGTTGTCACGAGGTCTTGTAAGGAAATGGAAGTATTGATCCTGGTAACTGGCAGAAAATGTGTAATGTAGCATCTACTTGCAATGAACCAAATAAGACTGGATCAAATAAAACTGGTGTTGTGTCATGTATGAAGTATGCATATAGAAAACAGTACCTCTTTAAAACAAATGAAAGACACTTTACATAGGCTAAAAATAAGCATAAATTGTGCATAAGAACTCATTGTCTGTAACCCTAGAGAAAGGCAAATGGGATAACAAACTCCGCAAAACACAGAAGTGAAGCATTTTGAGAGAATGTTAAGAAAGCAATGAGGTATCCAGTACATGCACGGCAGAACACATTGTAGCCATGTTACTAAGTATTTACAGTTTTGTGTGGCTTTACCCAAGCATATCAAGCAGTACTTTTGTGTCACAAAATCAATTTGTCTATGGCATATAATAGAGTCGAAAAAAATCAGCTTCAGCCATGCTACTGATGTCCTATTAACAAGTACGTTAGAGAAAAGGAAAAGGAAATAGCTTAAATTGTACACTTCACAGTGTGTCACTAAAATTACAAATGGAAAAATTAAAAGTGAAACAATGTATTTTTTTTCATACTTCTCCATGATCATGGCAACCTAACTATGACTTTACTGTGCCAAGCATACTAGCTGTTTTCCCAAAACTCCATCCACAGCCCTGGTACACACACTCTGCAATGAAGTGAAGAAGCATTACATACAAAATAAGAGGAAAATCTCTGTTAGTATCAGAGATGCAAGGAAGTAGGGCTGGGGAAGACAGCATTTATAGGAGTCCTGGTATTACAAAACTGAACTCACTCTATCAAGTAGTGTGAAGTAAAGTGTCACTAGACAGCTGTGAGAAAAAGGAGCCTGAGCTGCATATGGTGGGATCAATTCCATACTTAGAAATTCATGCCAACTCAAGCTTTTGTACCCAGCGCTGAAATGGCACCAGTTAAGACGAGAACAACTGCACACACATCATGCTCTATGCCACCCCTTTCAGACTTATAGATGGTTCTAGGCACTGATGCTTAACTTTCGCTTCATGAGTCAACTAAAACACTGGTATTTTATGCAGAATAAATTTGTATTAGATATACTTTTTACTTAGTGATTGCCTAAGCTGAAAGTAGACCTCTGTGTGTGTGTGTGTGTATGTGTACAAAGAATCAGTGTCTTAAGAGATTAATCTGTTTGGGCTTTTTAAAGAAATAAGGTGTGATGGTATGATGGATGGTATTACTACTTTGTCCATTCTGTTTGCTGTATGTTACATTCTGTTAGCAAGATGTTTGTGGGCAGCAGAAATGAAAGCTCACAGTTTGCCTTGGACACTAGTGAAGTGAAACCCTGAACTGGGAGGAAACTTCTACAGTAGGAAAGGAAGGTTGCTGCATGCTCAGCTACTGGGCAAGGAGAGCTGGGGTAAGGCAATGTCTGGACTTTGGGATGATGCAGGCAGGGGGTGAGGAAGACAGCAAACTGGCAGCAGATGGGAGCCTCCTAACAACAACACATAGCCGGATTTCCAAAAGGGAGGAAGAAAGATGACTTTTTCTAAAGGCCCAGAGGGGGCTGAGTGTGGTTTGCTTGAACTTTGGAAATTACAGAAAGGTGCTAGACTGTAAGTGAGAGAAAATGACTGGCTTTGCAAGGACTCAGAGGAAACACTTGTTGACAAAATCTTTTATATTTATCCATCCACTGAGCAAATCTAAGTCGTCACTATTTTAAAAGTTATATAGGTTATACTCTAATAATCAATAGCCTTAGGTATTCAAAGGACTTCTGCTATTTCTGTGGCACAAAACAATGTCCTATAACAAGTAGAAAGATTTCTCTTTCTTTAGCTTGTATAGGGGAAGAAAGATTATTCTGGTGGTTTCTAATATCTAAACTACAAGGGCAAAAAGGAAAATTGCAAGGGAAGCTAACTGCTGTCCCTTCATCTTCCATGTTACTTTAGGGTGCTACTTCACAGTCCTCTGACTCTGTGCCACAGCTACAAAATATTTTTCTTGTGCTTGTTCTTTTGACAGGTACACAAATTGCTGTGGTGCATGCCTAGTGCCTCTGTCAGCAATGGCAGCAGCTGGTGGTCAATATGGGGTTTTAAATTCAAAAGCTGTACTCCAAAGATTTCTGCCTATAATGATGATATGGTGTTAACTAATTATCATGAGATGCCCAGGCTGCCTCCAAGAACTTGTTTTTCAGATCCTACATGGAAAAGGAATACTTCCTAAAAGCCTGGAAATAAGAACTCCAGGATTAAAAATATAAATAAAATTACAAGAACAGGAGTGGCTTAAAAATAGGCTTTTTACATTAAAATAAATGTCTTGTTTTCTAAAAATATCCTTTTTTGTTTAAGTTCACTATAGCTAAAAAAAAAAAAGGAAAAAAGAAAAATTAAAAACTTTCAGGAAACACTTTCTCCAAATATTATAATTTAATATCACCCCTGCTCCCCAAAATTTTCTCTCAAGTTGTTTGGATGGTGGGGTGGGCTGACCTTGCCTGGCAGCCAGACTCCCACCCAGTTGCTTTCTCACTTGGTCTCTTCAACAGGTCAGGAGAAGAAAAGAAATTGAAAAAGCTTGTGAGTGAAGATAAAGAGAAGGCGATCATGTACCAATTACTGCCACAGACAAAACAGACTCAACTTGAGGAAAATTAATTTAATTTATTGCCAAGTAAAACAGAGTTGGATAGTAACGTACAAAGACCTCCCCCTCCCCTTTTTTTCTGAGCTCATCTTTACTCCTTCCTTCCCATCTTCTCTACCTCCACCCCATGCTGAAAGGCATGGGGAGGAGGGATGAAGAGGTGTTCTTCTCACAGTAGTTCCTCTCTGTCTCTTCTTCTTCTTCACACTTTTCCCCTGCTCCAGCGTGCGTCCTCCATGGGCTGCAGGGGAATGTCATTATTCTCTGACCTTGGTGTTTACAAAGCTGTTTCTCACACTTTTTTTCCTCGTTCCTCACTACCTGGTAGTGTTTTGCCCTTTCTTAAATGTTTTTACAGAGGCAACACCAGTTTGGCTGATCGGCTCAGCTGTGTCCTGTGGTAGGTCTGTTGGACTCAGCTGGAATCAGCTGTGTCCAGCATGGGACAGCCCATGGTCTCCTCACGGATGCCGCTGCTGTAGCATCCCATTACAAATATTTAATTTTACAAGATGAAGACCACAAAAAATTTAAGGCCTCTTTTCAGGCTGTCTGCTTCCTAACTAAGGTAGACACTGTATATCTAATTCTTAAAGACTGGTTTACTCTCAAGCAACATCTAACTCCTGTGAGTGTTTAAGTTAAAATATTTTATTCATTTTGGAGAAAGAAGTTTCTCTGGAGACAGTTGAAAATGATCAGAACACACTGGCCTGATGATAAAGAAATTAAGGACACAAGTTCCCACACATTGTGGAGTTGCACACAGATAACTCTACTACAGGTCTCTTGGCCTTTCTTCTGCTTTTTTCTTCAGGTACAGAATAACTTTCACATAGTTCGATCTTGAAAGACGCTAGGATTAGCTTAAAATTAGAGGTGTGACTTTTGTAGAAAGTCTCTTAGGTGCAGAGTTCTTTCAGAAACCAATATATGTTATAAATCATCTTCAGGCTGTGACAGAAAAGTAAAAACACAGCAAACATATATGGTACTTCCCCAGTGTGCTTTCTCTTCAGCTTCATGGTTTTTATCTGTTTAGAAAACTTCTGTGCATTTCTTTTCCAAGTGTTTTACTAGTCTTCTCTTGAACTCATTAATGGTTTTGATCTTTAACATCCTTTAGTGAAGATCTCCATTTTCTCCTTGTTGCCCAAAGAATGACCTTTTGTTCATTTTGAAATTCATGCATACAATTATCAAACTCTCTTAAAAAAAAGAAAATCTCCCTTTATTAGAAGGCTGTGCCAGAACTTCTTTTGAAAAATGATTAAAAAGTCTTCCAATTTCCATTCTAAATGCATTCATGGCCAACTCATTCCCATTTGTTTTGTGCTAATTATCTGATAGTTAATATGTTGATTCTTTCAGAAAGACTCGCTATGTCCCATCTCAGACATTATTTTGCTAGACTAAACATACCAAAGTTTCTAGCATCTGCTCAGAAACCATTTTTTTATTTCTATAACTATCTACGCTGTATCTTTTCTAGACTTAATGTTTGTTGGGGTTTAAAACAGAGATGGAGAAAAGAAATAAATCCTGGCTTTTGCCTCCTACCTCTGGAGATTCTTTTTTAGATGACATCCCTTTATGTTTCTTTTAACTGCGATATGCTAACATGCTTTGTGTAACTGGTAATGGTACCACTCTTTTATCAGAAGATTTTCCATTAGAGATGTTGAAGAAATTACACACTGGATTGTTATTTACCCAGAGAGCTGTAAACATCTCTGGTTTAATAATAAATGAAAACAAGAGTATATGCATAATATGCAAAATATAACCTTTAAAGAGAAAACCAGTTGAAGTTTGAGACAAATCTCAGCCATACCCACTGCATCTTGGTAATTTTTGGAGAGGTTCCAAGTCCAATGCCAGGCCTGAATTTTGTGGTTTGATCTTTGCAAAGATGCAGGGAGAACAATGTTGTACAGGGCTCAGAGAGCAACCTGGCATCTGAAGTCTGCCAGAGGTTCCCAGAAGTCTGGGTCTATCAGTGTTATTGGCACCCACAGGTGTCTATATGAATGTGTCTGTGTCTCTGTTTCTATTTTAAACTGCTATTTTCCCCCCTGGGGCAACCACCACATTGACGTCAGAACATTGCCCAGCACCTCATTTATGTCTGAGAAAGAGAGGGAAACAGTGTTGAGAAGAGAGCTCAATGGAAAAAATAATATTCAGTGTGTGTTAAAAGCATTGAGGGAGGAGGAGTAAGTGGAAGAGAAGGGAAATTTTAAGTCAGTGTATTTATGTTATCCTAAACACCAAAAAAACTGGTTATTTTGGATATAAATACTGCATTAGTATCTGAAAATATAGTTAGGCAAATTTTTTTGATTATCTGAATACTTGATTATAAATGAAATATCTTGCAGATGTTTCTCATTATTTTTTTCAATTTGAGAATTTTCTTATTGTCATTAACTAAAGGTCGTGATAAACCTATGATGTTTTTTTCTTTCATTCCATGTACTTTTCTTAGAGTAATCACACATATCTTTGCAGCAGATATTAGATATTTATAGAACTCTGTCTTGTTAGTCATAACATCATGTACTTATCTGAAACTCTTGTGAGCTCCAGATGGAGCTAGACAGTATCTTGTCCAATAAACTCTGGTGTTAATGCATGAATTAGGCAATCTATGCTCATGTGTCTTCTTGAGTCAGATAATGACAGCATGGAGTTGTACTGTGTGTATATATTTGAAT
The DNA here is from genome assembly GCA_013389905.1 of Sula dactylatra. NCBI lineage: Eukaryota > Metazoa > Chordata > Aves > Suliformes > Sulidae > Sula > Sula dactylatra. Next base: position 46,334 of record WEKW01000087.1, read on the forward strand.
TCAACACTCAATGTCCAAAACTTTTTTTTTAATAATGATCTAGCTATTACAGTGGACCAGAATGACTTTTAAGAGCTTTTTATCACCTGTGACCTAAAGCAATATAGACAAAACACCATGTTACACAGCATACAAACTGCAGTCTCTTTTACATCTTACTTTTCCCTTTTCTCTCTTACTGAACTTTGTTATCCATTTGCATCCACATTTCCTGTTCTTTTATTTCATTTGTTCTCATTTAACTCTTCTTCTTCCTTCCCAGTCCTGCAGTCCAGTGGGTATGTGAGAATCTTGGCTTTCATTTTTTAACATGGAACTTCTTGCTCTTAAGGTGGTGGATCAGGGCCAAATAACTCAACCCCAAAGGAAAGCATATTATTTAATACTATCTGAAGATTGTTTGGTTTAAAAGCTGGTCTTAAAATTTGGAAAGACTGGCTTCATGTTTTCTGAAGGCTTGCAGTTGGCAATATTGCATGGAGCTTCTCCAGCCTTGGGCATCTGTAGAGAGACTGATGACAAAAGCAGTTTTTCTATTCTTCTGATTTTAGACACTGCTCTCAAATATAACTGGATGATATTTTTGTGGAAAAATTGAATTTGGTTAACATTTTCATTTTTTTTACCAAATAAAAAGTGAATCTCTATCCCTACTGGTTTCTGCATTCTGCTTTTGCTACTTGAGGACTAAAAGGAAGGATATCCTGACTTTCCTGATCTTCATTTAAAACCAAAGCAAACTGTCTGGTTTTCATTTTATTAGTTAAATGGTGGAATAACAAAACCACTTTTAATTTTTTTTTAAATGTTGTGGGAAGTTTGTTTTTCACCAAACGTGTAGAATACTTATGCAGTGTTCTCTAGATTTCTGGACATTGTTGTTACCTGTTTGCATGAAGAATCCAGATCTCTGATTCTTCTCACCACTAACAGCTGCCAACCCAGTAAAAAGTAATACACACCTTCTCCCGATAAGCCAAAAGGTCTCCTTTGCCGTTCTTTGAGAAGTACAGTGCTTTGCTGAGGGACATTGCCCTCTGCAGCCTGCGCCTGCAAACAGCGATTTGGTGTTGGCCTCACTCTGGGGCCTAGGGTACCAGGAAAGCTTAGGTCTATTTCGGTAACACCAGCTCTGTTTAGCCTAAACTTTTTTGTTGTTGTTGTTGCGAGGGGTTTTTTGGTTCGTTTGTTTGTTTGTTTAGGCTTTTTTTTTTGTTTTGGGTTTTTTTACTTGAGGGTTTTTTTTTAAAAGAAAAAGGTACAGAATGCGTAATAACATAGCAAAAGTCAATAGACACAGGTTCTGCAGGGAAAAAAAAGGAAAAAAAGGCAAAAAAAAATTTTGAAAAGACTTATGCCTGCCTGCTTTTCTCAGGCAAAGCTAGTGTTGTCTGTTAGGTGTGCAAGGAATTCAGGATCAGACTCAGTCATTAGCGCTAAACCCTGAGACGCTAGCTGGTTAGGTAACCTGGCAGCCAAGTGTTGGAAACATCCAAACATGTCTCAAACACAACACAAAAGAGGTTGATTTACTGCTTTCCCTGCAGCCAGAGCTCGTTTCCATAGAAATAGCTTTGGGTTGCTTCCTGGTTTCATGAGTCCTTTATATACCTCTGGTACACTGTGTCGCGGCATAAGGGAAAAACATGTGGAGACCTGATTCATCTTTCACTTGTAACAACTTTAAACTGGTGCTAATCAAGAAATGTGATTAAATTATTCCTGATCTGTAGAGCAGTTCCTTTTAGTGGCCTATTATTGTTTATTTTCCTTTAAGGAGATGCACTGAAGTTATACTGCTTATGATATATTCAGAAGAAATTAATGCAAACCTTTTTTACATTAAAAAAACTTTTTTACAGTAAACTTTTTTTACATTTTTGCATGTAAAAGTTTTACCGTTTTAATAGCAACTTGGAGCTATGTGATCCTATTATATTCATAATAATTATGACAGCTGATTTTAGAAACATAAATAAGCAGTATTTTTCACTGCATTGTTTTTCTTTTCCCTTTTTACATAAATATGAAAGTTTTATTACTCATCAAAATGCAACATTTAAAGTTATTTATAAAAGAAATATATGGTCAGGTACTAGCCTGGTGGTTTATTATGCATAAGTAATTATTTAATTCAGAAATTTCAAATCCGCCTACTTGCAATTAGTTACCTAAACCTATAATACTTCACCTCAGGAAAGTTGCCAGAAATGTTAAATACAACAGTCCCCTCTCAAAGAGGCCATACCCTATCAGCTTGTTGCAGATGTCAGTATCTTATTTATTTCTAAGAAAGCTAAGCCTCTAATGACTGGAGAAATGAGGAATCATGCTGATAAATATGTAAAATGATGGCTATAATTTCTTGATGGGCAGAATAAAAAGATAAGTACAAAAGTTATACATTTCAGAGAGTCCAGCTCTTATAATTACTTTGGATGAACTGTGTCCTATGTTAATAACAGAGAGTAATGCCAGCATATAAGATGCTAATGATTTGCAGCATTCAGTGCTTCCGAATTCAAAATGTCTATATTTCTTCTTTCATGTGATTTTGCAGTGTTACATACCAAGGTTGCTAATGTCCCACCTGAAAGAACATACACGCATGCCTGTTTCCATACCTACTTACTAGAGTTTTTAAGCACTTTCTTCAAATCCTCTTAAAGTCAATAGGAATTGTACATATACCTAAATAGTGAAATGGGTTTGGAAGGACAGCCTTTACTGAGAGGAGAGCTGGTTCAAAACTTAATGAAGTCAAGAACAACATTTCCTTTGGTTTGAATTGGCTGAGGTGGTATATGTATAAGAACAAAACAGTTGCTGCTTCAAAACACCTCACCGTCTGAAAATAAAAGCAAGCAAGCCAGGTGGCTAGGAACTGTCAATGGACACAGTGATGTAGCTTTGCTAAAATTCAGCAAAAACTTTTGTCATACACATGGGGTATCAGGAAGAAAGCACAAAACTGAAATGAACAATGGAGAGTAAAAAGGCCTTATTGGTATCAATGTGTTTTTTAATCTAGCTTACTTCAAATCATATTTTTTATACCAGTTGTTTCTATCTCTTCCTTTTCCTCTTATACCTAATAGTACAAGATTCATGATTGCAACCACTTTTCCCAGTTCCATCCTACACTTTTCCAGTATGTTTTTTGCCCTGTTGAATTTACGCTGCAGACTCTAAATATCTCTAAGCCAAACACTCAGTGTCCATCTTCATCCTCAGTGTGGCTGGCAGCGTATTTAGCACTTTTGATCAAACTCTTCTAAAATTTGGCTTCATGGCCAATTCTTTCCTCTGCAAGTGCTCTTGTGAGTCTATGGACTTCTTCAGTGCATTCTTCACAGAAATGTCTTTATAATCTTCCTGAGGTGGTCTCTAACTGACAGATTTTCATTTGGGCCTATAGTAGCCAGGGCCCACCTCTGAGAACTCCCAGTGGTGTTATATTCAGCTGTTTTTTTTTTTCCTATCTTATTCAAACATGGCCTGCATTATAGCTGTATTCTGGGTATCTTTCAGTTTTTATACTTAATCACAGAGCAGCCTTCATAGCACATGAAAATTTAGCTACTCTCTTTGTACTGATCTATTTAGTTCTCCTTTCCAAAGTAAAATCTTGGTCTTTCTGATGTTTCCTCATGGATTGGTTTCTAATTTTTAATTGCACATGTGCTGAAGGCTCAACTGATCAATGTCTGGTAAATAAGAAAGTTTGGTGCAGTTTAGGCTATAAATAAGGGGAGGTCAAACTCATAATTGGTGCAGAGCTGTACAATGAAAAAGCTTCTGGCTCTACTCTATGTAGTTAATTACTGAAGATGCTGAAGAAGAACAAAACCCTCACCATATGTCCCAAAAGTGGATACACAGTGCTATTATGCACCATTTTAATTCTGTACAACAACTAGGTGAAAGCAAATATATGACCTATTGTATTTTACCTCCGTAGTGGTTTAACCCCAGTCAGCAACCAAGCACCACACAGCCACTTGCTCACTCCCCCCTGGTGGGATGGGGGAGAAAATCATAAGACTAAAAGTGAGGAAACTCCTGGGTTGGAGATAAAGAGAGTTTAATAGGTAAAGCAAAAGCCGTGCATGCAAGCAAGGCAAAACAAGGAATTCCTTCACTCCTTCCCATGGGCAGGCAGGTGTTCAGCCATCTCCAGGAAAGCTGGGCTCCATCAGGCATAACGGTTACTTGGAAAGACAAACGCCATTACTCAGAATGTCCCCCCCTTCCTTCCCCCCAGCTTTATATCCTAAGCATGACATCATATGGTATGGAATATCCTTTTGGTCAGTTGGGGTCAGCTGTCCTGGCTGTGCCCCCTCCCAGCTTCTTGTGCACCCAGCAGAGCATGGGAAGCTGAAAAAGTCCTTGACTAGTGTAAGCACTACTTAGCAACAACTAAAATATCTCCACATTATCAACACTGTTTTCAGCATAAATCCAAAACATAGCCCTATACTAGCTACTACAAAGAAAATTAACTCTATCCCAGCTGAAACCAGGACAACATCAAAATGTTATCTTTAAAGTAGAAAAAGAATATAATTAGAAAAAACAGAAAAAAGATGAATTTATAAGCAGAGTTTGGAAGTCTCCAAATACAGCCTGCACATAACCTGAGGTACTCCAGGATTACCTTGAGATTTTTGAAAACATGATGTCAGTGCAAATATTTTGCCTATGTCAGAAATAACAAGTCAAAGAAAAAAAATCACTACATCAGAAAACAGAGAGTTGGAAGAGAAATGTGGTCTAATAAAATAAAATAAAAATAATAAAAATTCTTCCCTTTCAGATAGTTGATTTCTTAGTGATAATTGTACTACAATCAGAAAGAATGTAGATATGCAGCTTTGAAGGAATGTAATAACCTGGAGTTTGGAAATCACATTAATGAGAGTATTTTTTAATTCCTCTTTTCAATCATCCTTTCACCATGTGGAAGCTGGCTTCAGTCATGCTGTGCTACAAGAAGTAAAAGAGCATCAGTATCACAAATAGACTTGGGACATGATTCCTTATAAGTGAAGTTAATGGGAACAAGAGCTGGTCCTTCCTGAATAAGGCCAAATTATTTCAAGTACAGGATAATGGTAGAAAATCCTTACCCTGCATTTCTGTCATTATATCCACTTAATGTGCATAGTCATTAATCCCGCTTCTCTTTAGTTATTGTGCATTTGTTACTATACCTCATGCTGTTTAACATGGCTAGAATGCCACTTGTATCAAAGTGTACTATACAAATCAGTTTGTTGCTATGTTTACAGTAAAGATTGATCTGTGAAATGGGTTGTGAAAGTGTTCTACGAAACTATTTGTTAAAATAATCCAACTCTGTCAGATTAGAGAATTTAAGACTGTTTGAAAAACACGGATTTATTCCTTTGTTAAACTACAAAGGTCACATGAATCTTCTCTATCTCCTTTGTACTGGGGCAAATTAATCTCCCAGGCAATCAATAATTGTATCTAAGATTTATTATGTCTACAATTCATGTCTGATCATCCAGACAAGGTACCTGAGAGACAAATAGCTGTATTTCCAGAGCGTCTGGTTAGTGAGACATTCCTGATGCTAGGGCATTCCTGACTCTGAGATATTCAGGTGTTTCAGTATAAAGGTAGCACTAATGGTGATGGAAGAATAGGCTTTGGGTTTACATACAAAAATAAAGAGGAAAAAAGAGCAGATTCTGGCAACCAAAGTGGACCAAAATAAGATAAACTTCTATATCTCTAACAACACAGAGTATCTCTCTTCTGAAGTATCTACAAGTAAATATGCCCTCATGTTTTTCTCTAAAACAGTATATTTTGAGAAATTATGCTTTCATGCATGTGACTGTTGTTTGCTCTTGCTCTTCAGGCAGCAGTTAAGCTGTTGTTTTATGCTTTCATAGTGTTTCTTTAAGAAGTGAATTTTTCAGATGTCTGATATCTGTCACTGGAAACATTTTGCCTGCATTTTAGGAACTGTAGAGATGTAGCTCCAAACAAGCAATTTCCTTGTTTTTGTGATCTCTGTTGGATGTTCATCATATTTGCCCAACCATATTTTGAAAACAGAGTAGAGAAAGTTAGTGTGGTTTGGGGAAGAATTTTGAAATGTGGTTAAGTTCCACTTTGGGGAAAAAAATTGAAGTTTTGATGCATCGATGAAAGGGAATAGCACACTTACTCCAAGGCAGTCTGTCTAGTGGGCTGCCCCCAGCAGAGATCACAGAAACCCTGGTATTTCAAATCTCAGACAGTCTGGCAGACAGGTTTGCCAAGAAAGTAGGAAAACCTGAAAGGCAGGTTTTATAAGGATCCTGTCCGGATTCCTATATTTGAATTTTATCGCAGTCTTTTTCCATGAAACTTTACCATTTTGATTAACTGGGAAATTCTGACAAAACAGAAATTTCATTCAAGTATATTTTCAGCTAATGGAATTCATAGATTTTATTCCTATTATTCGTAATCACTTTAACATTGTGATTTCAGTAAAATTCTGGTATCATGAACACTTGTACAAAGAGAAAATTA
>WEKW01000089.1:3387-13987 GCA_013389905.1 Sula dactylatra
CCCACACAGAGTTGGCAGAGTTCCACCTTGATTTTTCTGCCAAACAATATGGAAAATTGATTTGGCTAATGCAGAGAGCCCTTGGTAGACGACCAAAGAGACATATATAGCAGACAATGGATAATGCCCTTGGTAGCCAAAGAAAACAGATGAAACACTCTGTAGCATATCAAATTCCAGGGCTCAAACATTTGTAGTATCACTTAGCATCCCAACTCACCATTTAGTAGAGCCAGATACATAATGTATGAGGCCCTGAATGATCCATAATCACTGCATAATGTCTTAGTAAAGATGCCATAAGTAAGAATACAAGCCTGGCAGTTACTGATACACAGCAAGCATGGGGAATACTGATATCCAGCCTTCCCAGGGATCAAGAGTTTTTGGTTCTGCCCTGTTCCTCCACCACAGGACACTGTGTTTGAGGGTGTTCTTTCTCCAGCCACATGAAGTCACTTGTATTCCCCTTCCATCCTGCACTTCTTCCTTTCCTAATTTTATTTTTCATGTTGGTGGCTGTACTGTAAGTTGTCCAATAACATTATTTTCATTAATCCATCCCATGGTAGCCTATTCTGAGGGTAGCTTGTGTCAGCAGCACATTTCTATAGCTCAGGTAATTTTCTCCTTTTTAAAATAAATCAGGGCACTGACAACTCTTCTGTTTTGAAAGTTGCAATGAGCTATGGCATCTGTTATTCCCCCCACCACCCAGTCAGGATCTTTCCAAAAAAGCTAACTACAGTATTTCTACACCATCTTCCACTCCCTTGCAATGCCTTCCCTCACTTCTGTATTTCAACAAGCAAACATACAGGAGGAGAACACTAATAAGCACCTGAGGCAGACGGGAAGTTAATGAGACTTGTAGTCAAGGTTTCTCATTAGGTGTGAAGCCATCTTACTAAAGAATAATGTAGATTATTAGAGTAAAGTGAAGCACTGCACAGCAGTATCTCTGCCTTTCAGAGAATCCCATTCCAGCCACTATAAAGTATAAATAAATAAATAAAAATTTAAAAAGTAGACTTAATGAGTTACTACTGCACAAGAGGTATGCCCACTGCAACCTGTCAGGGACAATTTCACAGTCAGGATTTGTGGTTCAAATACAACACGGTTTTAACTGTTCATGATGCAGAACACTATGTTGACTACAACTCTGCTACAAATAACTACTTGTCAGGGAAAGAAAGAAAAAGGCAGCCACAAAGCAAAGACTTAAACCGCTGCATATTTCCATTCTGAGCCATGAAGAGAGCATTGTCTCATTAAGGCACAAAACAGAGAGAAAGAAATTTGAGACTGCCCTTTTGCCCCAGTCCATCATACTGCATCATTGCAGATTATCAGAAGAAAAGGAATGGAGCAGACATCCACCCTAAGAGGGTGGCAGCACCCAAGATTGGCACCAGCAGAAGCAGCCTTCACTTGAGTCAAATAATGGAAGAACAGATTTTGTCCCTCCCCCATCATGGCTGCATGCCTTTCCCCATCACCATATAAGTACGATCAATTTATCTAGACCTAAGCATTAAGTATTTTGGAATAATTATGTGTCTTGTTTCCCCACACAGACTTTGAGAAAGAGGAATACCACAGCTGAATACAGTATTTCATGTGGTTTATGAGAAGAGGATATTTTCATTTTGAGGAGATTTTGTTATTATTTTTATGTTCTGTGCTTTACAATACATGCAGCATTTGCCAGACTGTCAGCTACTGTGATTAATATAAAGCCATACACATTATAAGAAATGAAGTAAAATTCAGGCATCACCTTGGTACCTAAGAATAATTTACATATACACTAAGTGAAGCCACTCTCCTGTCTGGCTCTACCCACATCTCTCTTCCACGAGAAGTTTGTTTTTTAAATTTTTTTTTTCACTTTTAATTAATGAAACAATACAAAAGTATACTTTCTGAAGGCATGTGTGTATTTAAAATTACATTAGCAAAGACAAGACTCAGTTTGGAAGTTAATACTTTTCTATCATCTCAAAAGGGCTTTTCATGAGCACACCGACAAATACACACTTCCTGTAAATAATAAATGAAAGCACTCTTACCCTCAGTTGTTTCAAAGAAGATAATTTTAGATAGAAAGCTGTGTCAGAGCATGAGCAACACCCTTGAACTTGTTAAAAATACACTGTTAAACAGAAGCTGGGAAGGACTTTGGAAAGCAACAGGGGACAAGGAAAAGAGTACCAGCTAACTCAGAGATGAAGATCAGTTCAGCAGCATACTAGAGAAGCAGGGAAAAAATGCTCATCTTTGTCTGTGGGTCTTCTTGGGCGCTCAGTGCTTCACATGCAGCTCTATGACCAACTGATTACAGCACAGCAGCCTTTTGCTGATCGACATATAGGCAGTCTCCCCTCACTGGCCCCCTGAAGGGTCTGCACAGGTCTACCTAAAGAATAGACTAACCTCCCTTCCTCCTAAGTGAATTTTGCCCCAAAAAGATTTTAATGTAGGTTTTTAAAGAATTACACAACTCTAGTGCAAGCTGAACATGAGATACACTAGTTATTATATGCTAAGCAAACAACTACACTACTTTTTTAAAAACTATTTTTTTTTCACGTGGAAAATCAAAGTGAAAGGGTAGACTCAAGGCCATACCAAGAATATTACAGCGGTGTCAGGAGTCTGTATCCAGTTCTTCCACATCCATGTTCCAAACACCAGTCTAAATTATTTCTCACATGGACAGCTGGACCAAAGAATAAAGTAAAAAGGAGGGGGAAAAACTAACTAGTCGCAGATGTCATCAACAGACAGCCTCTCCCTTGCTGAATTACCATAAAGCTTGTTACTGCTGCTGCATTACGTTCAGTCATTTCAATACTTTAACAGCAGCTCAAACAGGGTTTCCAGCTACAGAAAAAAGATGGTAGTTTGAACAATAGGAGGCAGGTGTAGCCAGATAGACCAGCTGGTAGACACAATTTACTAATAACAAAACTAGTAGAAAATATATTATTATTACTACTACTACTATCGCCAAAAAAAAACCAAACCAAAGCCCCAATACAACACCACCATGCTATCCTGAAGCAGTTTTGATAAGCTTTGGTTCACACAAAACCACTCATAAAACTGGTAGTGATCTACTGCTACACACAGAACCAAAAATAAACACTGACAGCAACAAATTCAAGATCATAGTAGATGATTAGAGGTATACAATCACTGCCAAAATAACATATTAAAAAAATGCAAAAATATAATTGCAATGGTTTACCATTGTACAAGCTAACCTTTACTCACAGAAGCAGAAATTATGTAAGATTTTAAGATGAATTTAACCACTTAATTCCAGACAAGTAAAATGGGGTAGGATGATTCTAGCAGGATTTGTTCACTATTCATGAGCAGCTTCTAATCTGGATTTAGAGTTTAGCATGTAGAAGTGCCACTTTTCACAGTAAACTGCAGATTTAAGGGTATTACACTTTGTTAATTCTGCAGACAGAGCTTTGATAAGACTTTCCAGCTCACACATTTAACTCCTTGCTCCCCAACTGAGCAGTAATGACAAAGCAAAAAAAAAAAATCCTTTAAGAAGGAGATGACCTTCCTGTCCAGCCTGAGGCAAATAACAGCAGATTTTCATTTCTTTTTCTATAGATTCCTTGTGTCAGAATACTCTCCTACTATTTGTAACTGGTAATATTTAGATTTCACATATCACCCCCCTCATTTCACTTGTTTTTTTCCCCGAATTCCATTCTTCCACTGCCTTAGTCTAGCTTTATTTAGAATCCTTCAGCCTTCAATTCAACCATCAACTCACCACCACACCTGCCAAAAAAACTAACTAAATTGACCTAGGTGTAGTGAAGGAAAAGTTGCACATGAACCAGCAACGCACCCTTGCAGTAAAGAAGGCCAACAATATACTGAGCTGCATTAGGGAAACGTTACCAGCAGATAATGGGTCCGATTCTGAGCTCCCCAGTACAATAGCGAGCTGGACATACTGCAACAAGTCCAGCAAATGGCCATGAAGATGGTTAAAGGCTTGGAGCTCCTAATGTAAAAGTAGAGTCTGAGAGAGCTAGGACTGTTCAGCTTGGAGAAGAGAAGGCTCAGGGGCATCTGGTCAATGTATAATAAATACTTGATGGGGGAGCAAGACAACAGAGCCAGACTCTTCTCAGTAGTTCCCAGTAACAGCAGAAACAGCAATGGGCAGAAATTGAAATACAGGACATCCTGTTGAAACCTAAGAAAACACTTTTTTTACTCTGAAGGTGATCAAACACTGGAACAAGTTGCAGAAAAAGGTTGTGGGATGTCCATCCTCGCAGATATTCAAAACCAGACTGGACACAGCCCTGAGAAATCTCCTGTAGTTAACCCCTCTCTTAGCCAGTGGGGGTGGGGGAATGGACTATGGACCAGATGATTTCCAGAAGCGCCTTCCCAACTCAGTGATTCTGTAGTTCACCCTGGGAAGAATCACAAGATGGGCAGACAGGGGATAGTCTGCAGGCATCCAGTTGCTGAATATGAAAACAGAAGCTCAGTTCATCCTAATCCTGCTCACCATTACAAAAGCCTTTGATCACAAGTGAGCAGATTTGCAGTTCCTTGCAGCAGGCAGATCTCAAAGTTGTAGAAGCATCCAAAAATTTTGCTGACAAGACAAAGGCCCTCCAACTCAGCAGTCAATTCTCTGAAGTGTTCACAGCTGCTTCCAACCATGTTGAACAAAACAAATTTTCCGTCAGTCTCCTGTGACTGTAAACAGCACTCTAACATGGCTTTAAGCTCAGCAGAACTGCATGATCAAGCAACAACTTTTCATTGTGCTTCTAGCTTGCTTGACTGTTTATTCATTCAACTCGGAATTCATTGCACTCAGGTTAACATTAGGAGTTTTTCAGACATACCTTCTTCTTAGCTCTATGAGCCATTAGCACATTAGCAAGGTTGCTCTGAATAGCGATGATTTTTCCGAGTTCTATTTTAACAGATACAAACAGCCCCCACACATCCATTTCTGCTCTGGACCTCAGTTTTTTAATAGTCAACTCAAACATCATGATGCAGACTGACCCAAAGAGCTACAGAATGGTTGCCAACATGCTAGCTTGGTATTTTTTCATTACTTCTGTATTGTTGCAAGCACTGGGTAAGATTGTCTATGTTGACTTGCTCTACAAGACTCTTGCTTTCAACTCTGGTGTTTGAACATTTTCTTGCAAAAGTTAAAGAAACAAAGGTGAATGAATTGGCACTCAAACATATAGCAAGGACTCACATTAAAGTACAGTTTTAAGAAATTGAGAGAATTCATACTGGTTCAACTTCTGCCTGTGCAAAATGGGAAAGTTCATTAGTAAATAAAAACTATTTAGACTGAATAAATTCCTAGTATTTTTGTCTAAATGAGAAGTAAAACAATATTTCCTACTGATTTCCAGAAAATCCTGGTTTCTTTTTTTTTTTAACAGGCCAGGCCCATAACTTTTAAGATCTACTTATCTCTCCTTTCTCTTCCATTTTTTAACCTTAAGATATTTTCATTTTGAGAGTGATTGAGTAGCAGGGTTTGAAGAAAGCTTCTGAAGACTGCTGTAGAGAAGAAAAAAAAACCAAACAAAAACCCAAGGAGCACTTTTCTTAATGGCAGTTCAGAATGGCAAGAGCCACGAATGGAGAAGCATGCTGGGCTGGCAACTTCAAGAGAGGCTTTTCTTTCTGTTGCCATGACACTTGTTTCCCACCACCAAGGAACCCCTGAGGGAACTAATATAGAAATGTCCAGAACACATTCTTTTTAACCCCAGAAGTATGAAACTGGCTTTAAGCTTTGGAAGAGAGTGGACCAATCTGTAGAAAACAAATTACTGCAAACTGATCATCTTGGAGGGCCTGACTATAAAGTCAAAAACAGAGAAAGCTTCAGATGAAAGCAGTCAACCATCACATTCACCACTTTGGCTTTAACACTGGAATGTCAGAACTGCAAGTATTTTTCACTAAGCAGAGTTAAAAAAATTCACTCTTAGATTATTTCCTGAAGCATAAGCTATCCCTTGAATATCTCTGTAAAGAATGATATAAAGTCTGAGGAAAGGAAGAGTGGTGAAATATATAGCTGATTAATATAACCAGAATCAGTGGGGAGATCACTAAACTTCACAGCTCTTCACTAGAAGAGGAAGGATCCATCCACATATTATTCTTACACAAGACACAATAAGCAGATTTCTCGACTCTTAATTTGTGGTTCTGCAGAACGTGCCAAATATCAATACATATCTCCTTGGGGGCTTCAGAATATTAAGTGTTATCACCCACAAGCCAAAGGGATACCAGCTGACTGCATTACCAGCTGGCTCTGAGTGGTTCCTCAGAGCATGCATGTTAGACAACTCCCTCATGAAGGAGACCTAGTCACAGATATTAACATAATGGTTAACTCTTTCTGGTACTTCTGCGTTTCCCCCATCCTACCCCTTGTGCAGCTTGGGATGCTTGGGGGAAAGGGAAGAGCGCAGCTAAGGAAGTCTCCATATGAAAAAAGTAATCCACACCCCAGCACCACTGTCCTATTCTTTTTAATAAAAAAACCACCAACTTTTGCTACAACTATCACCAAAAACTAACCCACACCTGGACACAGAACACCTGAGACAAATAATGCAGAAAATGTTTGACATGTAATAACCCAGTTCTGCGAGATCTTGAGCACATTAGGAGTCCAGCCAAACTCAGTTTGGTGTTGTGTCTCCAAATCAGGGATTGAACATTAGCAGAGCGCACACCTTAGAGCGGAAGACACTTGTCCCAGTGGTTCAGCTTTGCTCACTGTAACATTTTGCCAGGGGATGCTGCATGCCAAGAGGAAAATGGCCTCTTCAGTGCTGAATGAATCCAAGGAAAGCTGCCAAACCTTTACAAATGGTACCTGTCCTAGAAGCTCTTCATAGAGCATCAGAAGCAGCAGCTCTGTGTTTATTTCACAGTAGCAGTGCAGAACTGTGCAGGACCCAGCCTCATCAGGGACATTACCTGAATGAAAAACCCCTTCAGTACACCAGCTAGACGGAACATTTTAGGATATATACATGCTACAGAAGTGAATGGATTGAGTCTGGCCAGAAGTGGATGGGGAGAAAAGAAAAAGGAAAGGAAAGGAAGAGAGAAGAGAGAAGGGCGGGGGGGGGAGGCAGGGAAGAGACCTCCAGGTATGAAACCAGGAGTTACACCTTCCTGGTAAGTCATAACAATATAATAACATAATATTATTAACATTATTAACATAATATTATTAACATTATTAACATAATATTATTAACAGGTGCCAGTCTCCTTTTCTTTTGTTGCCTAGATTCCTTGAACAGGGGAAGCCAAGACACCTAACACCAAGTTGTGTATTCCTGTAGAAATTTAAGTTTCAGCTCCTCATTACACAGCATGACAGCATGCACCTACACCCTTTCCAGGAGAAATCAGCCCTTCGGAGCTTGTTTCTGCTACAAATTGTGCTACATCTCCCCCATCCCTAACAGCACGTATCACCTCATCAGCTCTTCAGAACTGTTCAGCTGTTTCCCCAGTGCATTTCAGTGCAGGAAATGTTCAGCTGTACATGGGAGAAGGCTCTGAGGCAGTAGGGCTCAGATAGTTTCAGGTTCTCCTGTGCAAGCCAAGGCATAGAAATAAATGGGGGTATCAGAATACGTTAAAGCCAAGCTACTGGCTCAAAAAAAAAAAAAAAAGGAGATAAGAAAGGAAATTAAAAGTAAGAGACTGAAGCACCAGCAAAACTGCTCCACAACTAGAGGCAGAATCATTAATCTTTTCCAAGCTCATTAAGAGCAGTTATACTCCTAAATGTTATCTGTAGACCTAATACTTTGAGGCTGTCTAACTGCAGGACACTTTTCTTGTCAACTATTACAGTGCTGACTGAACTTGCCAACCTACAGTCCATGGGTATTCACTTTTTTAAAGTCAGTCCTCTGATGTGTTGGAAAGTTTCCATCTCTTTGAACTTCTCTGGTCCAGAATTGTTGCTCTTTCCCCAGTGCCACATCTCCTATCAATTACTGGTGTGCTGTGGAATACTGTTTAATAAACATCATTTTCTTGGCAGAGCACATCTTCTAAGTGATCGATCATAACAGTCTAGGAAATAGAGTTCTAAGTACTATATCAGCTTCCTGCTTCTCCTTTGAATGGCAACCCATAGTCATTAAAAAAACCACTCTTGGCATTAAAATGATTTATTTCAATCTAAACAGAGATTGCTTTAATTAAACATACTTTCTTCCTCTTGAAAGTGACAGAGCACTCCCCTGAAGCCCTCTATCACTCTATTTATCAGATTATTTCAGTGGGAGCAGCAAGCCGCTTCTCCCAGACCACTGTGCTTCAGTTTCGATCCAAAAACAGGGAGACGGAAAATCCACAATAAGAAAATATAAACAGATCCAACTAAGATAACACTACAGCTATGCAAAGGGACTTCTACCATTAATCAGCTCCTGAATTTGTAACCAGATACTAAAAAGCTGTAAAGTTTGCATAAAAAAAAAAACCAAATCTGTGTTTCAACACTGACAAAATCTAGGAACATCTGTAGCTAGATCTTTGTTCAGGCAAATGAAGGGTCTGGTCCACCTTTGTGATTATTCTGGAGCATTTGTAGTGACTAAAATTCAATAATGTCCAGGGTTTGCTGTACAGAGGCTATAAAAACAGAGCAGAGTCATCCTGCTCAGAGAATCCTGCATAACAAAACATTGCTGGAGAAGCATCAGACAAGCATTTTAAGGAGATCCTGGGAAGGTGTGACTAGCAATAGATGCACATGACTGCAAAGCCAGTTCATGTTGAGCCAGAACCAATAAGAAAGCACATACTTTAAATCAGCAATACTAACATTCAATCACCTTCTCAGACATCGCAGAAGATATTGGGAGGAACTTTACTGGAGTCAGCGGAATTTGTGTAAGTCTCCTGCTGTATGTTGAAAGCCAT
The DNA here is from genome assembly GCA_013389905.1 of Sula dactylatra. NCBI lineage: Eukaryota > Metazoa > Chordata > Aves > Suliformes > Sulidae > Sula > Sula dactylatra. The sequence goes on from WEKW01000089.1 coordinate 12,400, forward strand.
TGGGACTGTTTGAGAAGAGAAGGGTGGAGGGAAAGAGACACATATACATGCTTGCACCTTTCTTTTGATAACAAAATCTTTTTTTTAAAAGCAAAAAAATCCATTTCAGAAAGATCAAAGTATTCAATGGATTCCCTTTTCTTGTGACCTCCAGTATATTTGGAGGGGAGGGGAGTTGTCATATTTTCACAAGAAAAGACTGATTTACATTAGCGTTAAACCAGAATATAAGTAGAGGTACTCATAAACATCCAGAAATAATCCCTTTCCCTTCCTTCCAAATTCAATATTTCCAGTCTAATTTACAGACAAGTATCTGAAATGCATCCAAACTATTATCAAATCAGCATGCTAGGTGACTGACATTCACCCTTCACTGAAAGTCTCTTGGAAAAGAGATTCATGAAAATTCTACCCCAGATGTCTGAGCTTTTTAATGACTAATAGAACAGTGTCTTTCCAGGCTCACCTTTCATTTGTTATTTACTCAGCGGTATTTACCCACTGTTAAGGCAGCCTAAGCCATACAGGGAATAGACATACACAACTATAAACAGAATTATAATGTCCTGGTTGCAAGATAGCTCTGATAGAAAAATATACTGGCGGTGCAGGAGAACCTAAGGATGAGTCACCACTCTGAAATGTTCAGGCAGTTCTTAAAATGGCTGTAATTATCCTTCCTACTCAAGTATAGGATACACCTTTTATTGCCTTTGAACCATTTACTGCTGTGCACTTCACCTCCAAGGATTTGTACTGGAGAACACTGTCAGAAGGAATCAGTCCTGCAGTACGCACCTTGGAAGACTTAAGGGTACCCACTGATCCTGATCTTAAACTACAGGGGCAGGTTTTGTCCCCCAGTTTTTTTAAGGCACAAGAGTAGAGACAAAGCCCCACCCAAACAGAAAGAAAATTACTACAAAGAAAGCCCAAAAAGATAAGTTAGAGTACCTCAACTGTATCTCCTAGCAGGCAGTATCAATACATGAGGTCCCTGATGAAGCTGTTTATCCTGCAGAAAACAAGTCCCCTTTAGACATTTTCATTGATTGAATTATTTATTTGCACTTATCAGTATTCAGGTGTGCTTAATATTTTTTATGCTTAGAGGGCTAATTAAACCTGTACAAAGACTCTAGTTACTCCATTTCAGGGCTGTGTCTTCCTTCAGACAAAACGTGACAATTTAGCAAACTAAATTGCATTAGCCTAAGAAGAGGTTCACATCTTTCTGCATGTAAAAGATTTATCTTTCCAGTACCTTATTTTCTGCTGAGGGAACAGTCTAGCTTGGCAAGACAATGTCCTATGCCCCAGATATCATACAATGGGAGGATTACATGCACATGCAAAATTAATACTCCATTCCCCTAGCTTCGACTTTTGCCTTTTTTTTAGATGCCACCAGCTCCCCGAGTTCTTCACTGGCCTGCAGGCAAAATTAACAAGTAACAGGCTATAGGTGACAACATATTTTTCCTATGTTCTTGGCCTGCAGAAACAGAGACTCCTCACAGCAGGGAGAAATAACAGAGGGTACTGAGGCTGAATCAGAAGTTAATCCTTATTAGACAAGTAAAGC
>WEKW01000089.1:14018-35744 GCA_013389905.1 Sula dactylatra
ATGTTAGCAGAATTGTTTGAATACTCAAAACATGCAACAAATTCCCTTCAGAAAGCTTTCAAAATTAGTTTCCTAATGAGGTCGGAGGGACAGGCTACAAAATTTCCTCCCCTGATTAGGACAAGCTATTTCTTAGTAGCTGAACAAAATACAGATGCCTTTCCTGCTTTTAAACTTTCCTCTGCAACTTTTGTCAGCTCACATATTTTTAATAGGAAATTTGAGTTACGAGCACCAACAAACTATTTCCTCATAAATCTCTACCTAGGGATACATCCCAGGTCTTGTCTTCCTCCCCACAAGAGGAAGCTCAGCCACCTTTTCTTGCAAATGAAGGGTGACTGGCTGCAGCAGCATCCCCTGAGACAATCCTAGGCTGTCCCATAGATTAATTTTTGGATTGGGAAAAGTCTTTGGAGAGATGCAGAAGACACAACAAGGACATTGCCCTTGGAGTTTCACCAAGAAAACAACAGATACTAGGCCTTCCTCTGGAAACATACCAACAGAAAAAGGAAGAGAGAGAAGGGAATTTGCGTAGGGAGTTAATAAAGGTTTTCTGCTTCAGGGAATGGACTGCAGTGTGTTTTGGGGTTTGGAGATGCTAGAAATACTGATATTTCATGCCTGGTTATCTAAATAACGTTTCACTTTATTTTCAGTCACCCTCTATAACTTACTGTAGGTACCCCACACAGAGACAACTCTCCAGATGTAAGATTACAAAATAACAAAAATAAAAAGTAATATCCTGGATTACTATAGACCAATTCAGTTGTCATTTTGCAAAATTTGTTCACCATCCTTAGGAAAGAGTGACCTGTTCTTTAGGGAAAGGGGCAAGGAGGAAAGGAGTGGGGGGACAGATATTTTCCTGTATAAAAAAATTCCATCTACACGTATTAATCACCAATTTCATTTTACTGTGCCATCTCTGAAGCTAATACAATGCTGTCATTTCAGTCTATTAAAAATATTTACTCTCTGTTTTTGTGTTTCTTTTCCACTTTAAATTAAATACTTCAACAGCTGTCACCACAAGCAAGATCTGTTGATACATCTCAGCGCAAGACTTTGCAAACCAAACACACAAACTTCTCCATCCAGTCGGTTCTTCAGACTCTCTACAACTATGAGAATTTAATTAGGCAAATTCCTAACTCATGTAGACTGCTTTTCCTGCTAGCAATGACCCTTACATCATGTTAGCTGCCTTCTATGATTAATTAGGCCAATGGCAACAGACTAAACTTCTTATTTCTATAGACTTCCAAAACATAGCACTCATTAGAGAGGCAGTGGTGAAAAAGCTTCCATTATGCAGTTCATTTTGTACCTCAATTTACCACAGCTTTAGCTCTAGCAGCTTTTTATAAAAGGCACTTCAGTTCTTTCCTTCCTGCAATTTGGAGGTACAAAGCAGGTGGCCAAAGATAGAACATGCTGCTACGAATCAGTCTCACTTTAGACTGGGTCTTGCTTGCCAAAACTGAGGCTGAGACACAAGGAAGGAAAAAAAAAATGCCTAAAGAATAAAGCAACAAGATTTGCATTAAAGCAACATGCACTACTATACACGAACAGCAACCTATGCTTGGACAAAAACTTAACGTATTTTATTGAAAAACATATAAAATTCAAAATAACAGAGAAGGGCTATAGCTTCTGCCTGTTATGCTTATAGCATTTGCCACTTTGTGGAAATAAGGACCTATGACCTGAAAGTATCAGGAATTTAGAACCCTTTCAGGCAGTAAGGATGGAAATAGGAGGCATACCTTTAACATTTTTGAAACAACCACAGTAAAAATTCAAGGTTTGGGCTAGGAGTACTTTACAAATAAGCTCCCTAAATACTGAAATTTCTTTTCACCAAGGTAGTATTGCCTCAACAAATTTCCACATGGAGAAAAAACTGTAAGAGAGCATTAAGATGGATGGAAAGAAGTCTATGACATATTGCACAGTAACACTTCCACAAAGCCCTATCTGGAGAAGAGAGCTACAGCCAGTCTCATCTAAGGAGAAGAAATAATCTTTTGTAGTGCTTTATGCACTACAAGTTTCCCAATTGTATCAAAGCAACTCTAAAAAGTTATAAGCATACAAAGTGCAGTTTCAAAAGCTCAGTCATACTGTTAATACAGGCCAAGAGCTGTCCACATTTGTTATATTCAAAGATACTGCATTTTAAAGATTTCTTCATTTACAAAATAAAAATAAAATACATTTTTAAAATCATTTTTCTGAATTCATTAGGGTTAAAAAAAATCCAGACCTCTGTAAACACTTGAAACCAGAATTATGTTGAATATTTTGATTGATATTATATGTTCAGTTTGTTTAAATTTTCTATACCCGTATTAAAATTCTTCCTGTTTAAGCAGGTTTTTCAAAATGAATCTTAAAAATAATCATGGAATGACATCAGCTTACAAAGCAGACATCAGTTTCACCAGTGGAAATGAAGTGGACTACTTACTACATTAAATGAGACTCCAGTAATTGCTTGATCTGAACAGCACAGCAGAAAACTTCTATGCCAGGAGCAAAGAATCAAGACCGTTAATGGGTCTTAGCCATGGTAGGCTGTAGAAATAAAAAATAAAAATAAAAATAATTTTAAAATAACAGAAAAAAATGAAAATTAAGATAGATACCAGGAAATAATCAAGAATTACTTTGACTGAGGTATGATAAATAATGGCTATTTAGCTCAAAGATCTAAGAACCTGTTTTGGCCACAATTTATACCTGACTAGCGCTTCAAAGCCTTACTTTTTCAGGTGGAGTTTTCCATTGTGTCATGGTTTAGCCCCAGTCAGCAACTAAGCATCACTCAGCCGCTCGTTCGCTCCCCCCACCCCACAGGGGTGGGGGAAAGAATCAGAAGAATAAAAGCAGGAAAACTCACGGGTTGAGATAAGAACAGCTTAATAATTAAAATAACCTCATCAGTAATAGCTCTCTAGTTGACATGGAACAAAGGCCCCAATATTGGTTCTCTAATATCTAGATGCCAGGTGGGAAAATGCCAAATAAAACTGAAAAAACCCAGATCAGACTTCAAGAAGAACCTGTTCTCAGATATACTTTACTTATTATATGCTCTCAATTATTGGTCAACAATCTTTTTCCAGAGGTCCAGAGGAAAAACAAATAAATAAAAAAAAAAATCTGTCTCTTCACATGATTCCTTTTAATCCAAAAATACAAACCTTTATTACAGACTATTGCATAAGCAGCACAATAGGCAGATGTTTGGATTTGGGGTTTGGGGTTTTTTTTGGCATTAATGTAAAAACTCCTTTCCGTAGTATAGAGGTTAAAATGCACAGTTATTCTGTATTTGTAGGACAATGTCCTTAATGCCTGCTAGCACGTGCCTTCTTACTGGCTCAAACTTGGCAAGAAACAGACACAAGCCTGTACTAGATAGCAGCTTTTGTGTCTGCCTGGGGGAACAGGAGAAAACTGGGAGATGCAGGTCTCCGTTTCAGAGACGATGCACAGGGACAAGCAAAATTCTAGGAACAGCATTCATAGATTCATCTCTGCCAGCTTCTACCCTCTCCTCAACACCCCCCCCNTAGAAATTCATCAACTTGTTCAAACTCAGAGATAAAAGGGCCTCAGTTATCTACTTGGCCCCCACCACTCCAGCGTATTGTCATGTTACCTCCCACTTTTGTGTTTAATCTAGCTTGAATTTCAGATTGCTTCAATCTTATTGCTGTAAAGCCAAATTCAGCCTCACTGAAAATGCAAAAGCTCTGCTTTAATTCAGTTACTCAGAATACTTAATAGTATTTTACTGCATTTTTAAGTATGATACACAGTACCAAAGAGTCGTGCTAAACATGCAGTATTTAAAATACTGCAATCTGAAGGAAACTACAACTCTATAGTTAATATGTCTCTGTTTTAACAAATTTGCATTTACATTAGAAGATTTAATATGTGGCTGTTTAAAGAGTTTACCCTATAACAATGAGTAGAACCACACATAGCTACACCATCTAGTAAATTTGTAAACAAGCACATACAGCCAAACTTAAGTTAAAGAAAAAACTGTACCAGCCAAGCAACTTTTTCCAAGGGAATATCAGAAAATATTTATTCACAGAATTCAAAAAGTTTATACTTTTTAACATATCAAGTCTCAGAACCTTTCTAATGAAACTTAGCTAAACATTTTCTTATAAAATATATAAATATTTGAAATAATTTTGGAATCAGTCACAATGACTTCTGAACAGACTAATTTCATGAGACCAAAACTAAGTGTTGTGAAAAATAATCTTATTTCTACATTTATTCCCAGTACCTGATTGGGGATGCTATTTTAAAATGTCCCAGGGGATGGAAGTCATATTTTTAATTCATATCTGTCTAGTAGCCTACATTGCTGAAAGATAATCTGGAAGAGAATAGTGATTTTTAAACAGAGGTATTTGGAACAGCAAGGGCAAGAAGACAATCTCATCTGTGCTCTTCTAAAAGATCATCAGTACTTTGGATGAGTTTCACAGCGTATGGTACAAACAGTAAATTACAGTGTTCACATTCTGATATAGCACACCCTCAAGTTTCCAGTTTTCAAGACAAGTCCACTTCCATCTCGTATTCATTGCAACAGACTTGTAATACAGCTAAATACAAGCATAAGTGATTTTTCGTGATATTTAATCATAAAGGCGACATGAGATCCAGGTGATGTTCCCCACCACATAAGAAACTGAAGAGAGAGAACCTGATGCACAACTCACCTACAGCTAAAGTGTGGGAAATCAAGTGGCCAATAAGATGTCAAAGTTTGCAGGACTATGACACCTATTGAATTCTATAAAGGACATTCTTTTGGTTTTGCAAGCAAAATAATTTTGTTCTTGTTTATTTTGGTCTCGCTTCTGTTGGAGTCACAGGAAAAAGTAGTCAGAAAAATCTGGTTTTAAAGCCCTGTACTTCTGGTGAAATAGAACAGGGACAGAAAACAACATAAGGCAAAAATAATCTGGAAGGTAGATACATACCACAGTTGCAGCAAGAGTCACAGAAGTTCAATTTCAATTATCGCTAGAGATCATCATCCTCACTTACCAGATTTCCACAGATAATGTGCAACATTAAGGTAGTAAAAAATCTGGTATACGGATGCAGCAACTATGTAAACCATCTGCTGCTTAAAAAGTCAGCTGAGAGAATGACTATGGACATATGGGGATACCAGCAGTGAATCACCCCTTTAAGGGAAAGCAAGCTCTGGTCAAATCAAGCTCTGACAACAAAGCAAGGACGGGGAAGGCGCCATAAGCCAACAACTACTGCTGGTTTGTGGTGTCCTCAGGGCTCACCCCAGAGCTGCCACCACCTCTAGGGTCAGCCTGTTACCTGGGACATCACTTGCTCAAGTTCAGCATAACCTAAATGCTGTCCATCAATGGAGGATCGAAGGGAAAAATGAAGGCACCAGGGAAACCGGAGAAGGCACTTGAGCTCAGACTTGCAATGGGAAGAGTGAAATTATTTAAAAGCCCCAAAAACTGAATCAAAGAGGGATTTTTGTTCAGATTTTTACAGTTCAGATTCTGTTTCCAAAGCGAACAGAGTGCTGGATCAACTCCTTTAACTTAAATTTCCCCTTTTGGCTTTATCAGACAACGGCCAGCAGAAATTCCACTGCCTTCTCTGTTCTCACAGAAAGCACTGCAATGGAGTCAACAAAACAAGCCACTTAGGCTGATATTTTGTCTCCAGGTGGCGAAAGTAGTTCTCAGAAGTGTACAACATTGCACACCTTTCCATACGGAGGCAGAAATTTTTTGCTGCAGTTATTTAGCAACCAGATTGTAAACTTGTAGGTTGAGACAACAACAGCACAAGTTATAGTATCTGCAGCTGGAGAGGAGTTGCTGTTCGATTTCAGTAACACAGAAGACACACAGAACAGGTTGCCCCAAAGTGGAACCCAATGAATGTTTCCTACAGACTAACCCAATTTTCACCTTTGCAAATGGAAATAAATGTTGAACAAGATATTGCCCTGAGACCATTTGATTGAACTCACATCTAGAAACTTTTGGTTTTTTCTCTCTCTCACAGGGGGCAGGGATTTCTGATATCTTATTCTTTTTACAGGAATTTTCCCTAGCCCCTATCTAGTAGGAAACACCTTACACTAACACAACCACACACACCAAAAAACCCTGAAACAAACCATCGAAAACCCTCACCCTCCCCATCCCCAAATACCACAACCTTAAAATTAAAGTACTTTGCAGAACTTTCATCTCCAAGGCATCCCACAGAAATATGTTCACTTGACATTTGCCGAGGAATCCATCTCCTTTCAACCATTTCATATTTTTCCACCTTTTCATCAAGAGTCCTCATTCTTTGTTACCAGAAAAAGCAAATACTGTTTGTGGAAAACATAAATGCTATCCCCGCTACTTCTTTGCTTCTTTTGTACCTTCACTTCCCCTTTTTTCTTTGTTAGAGGAAAGGCTTATCAAAGAAAAATGTTATGTTAGTAAGGAACCAGATGCAAACCAGCTAGCAGGAACTTCACAGTTCAGGGCATTCACTCCTAACCTGTGATACGACAAGATGCCTGGTGAGAGTCTGCCGCTTCCTGACAAAGCAGTGGTTTTTTTACACTCAATCAGAACAGCCCCAAGTAGTAGCAACTGGAAGAAAAGTTGTGTTTTCTAGCTGAATGTCCTGCCTTTGCTCTCCAAGGACATCTAAAATATGGTAAATACAGGAGAACCACAGAGTCACAAGATGGTTGAGGTTGGAAGAGACCTCTGGAGATCATCTGGTCCAACCCCTCCTGCTCAAGCAGGGCCACCTACAGCCAGTTGCCCAGGACTGCATCTAGACAGTTGTTTAATATCTCCAAGGATGGAGACTTCACAACATCTCTAGACAACCTGTTCCAGTGCTCAGTCACCCTCACAGTAAAAACAAAATGTTTCCTGATGTTCAGAGACAGCCTCCAGTGTTTCAGTTTGTGCCCATTGCCTCTTGCCCCGTCACTAGGCGTCACCACAAAGAGCCTGGCTCCATCTTCTTTGCACCCTCCCTTCAGGTATTTATATACTTTGATCAGATCCTTTTGAGCCTTCTCTTCTCCAGGCTAAACATTCCCAGCTGTCTCACCCTTTCCTCATAGGAAAGATGCTCCAGTCTCTTCATCTTCATGGCCCTACATCATGCAACAAATATTTTTTGTTCTTTTCAGTGTTTGAAGTTAGGAAAAAAAGGATAATTAAATCATACATAATGACTATTTGTCCTATGGAGCTAGCTCTCTTTCAAAATGATTATTTTTAGCCACATGAAGGGCCAGTACATTACATTTAAGACAATGGGTTGTTTTGTGTTGTTTTAAGGTTGCTAACACATTTTAACAGCATCTTACAATGTGACACTCAAAATACTGACACAATTTTATTTTGGGGAACTTGCAAGGACTTCAGTTTATCCACAACTACATGCAAAGACAGAGACAGAGGGCCTGGTCATGAAAGCCAATGCCTGTGCTTCACATTGGCCACCAAAGTAATCTCAATTTCTTCTGTGTGAGGTAGTTACTTATCCCCAAGTTAAGGTCCAGTATTTGCTTTAATACCTTGTGGATTGACCTAAACTTGAGGATAGAACTGAAGACACCTGGGGATTCCCAAACCTGTTAGATAGGAGCACATCCAGTTCCTGGTGGGAATACCAACTGGTGAGACACCTGTTTTTAACAAGATTCTGACAGAGCCAGAAAAAAACAAAATACAGAAAACACCTGAGATTGTGTTATGCTGTTCCAGTTTTCACCACCCAGGCTATGGAGGCTAGACATATGTAAGCACAAGTGAAAGCATCACTTGCAGGCAGCTTTTGTTTTGTCCAAGAGGAACTTTCCTGTTCTCAACACTTATTTACAGAATATGAGTGAAAACGGTTATAGCAAGCAAGTGTATAATTCAAACACCTATCTTGCCTTTCACCAGGGCCACGGAGCTCCACTATACTGCTGTGTATCCATCTGTACCACATTTGCTGCTTGTCTGAAAAGAGGCTTTATTGCAGAAGCAAGTATTTGTTCACAGTAGAGTATGTTTCCTCTTCTCCTTCTTCCTGCTATTTTAACTCTCCTCCAGATGTTTTCTTTCCTTTATGCAAGGCAAATGGAGTTAAATGGGAAGATCAAACTGAGGCAAGGAAGAGATGTCCATCTGAGACACATTACTTTATGATGATCCAAATTTTGAATTTGAATTAGGTTCATTACCAGAACAGCTGTGCTGCCTTTTTATCACTGTATATAAGAACAGGCCCAGGTATTCATATTTTAAGTTCTTGTTTTGCTTGCAGTTCTCATCCTCTTAGATTCCCTATGCTCCTTTCCTTTTATTGTGAACTTTCTGGGAACTTCCTTTCAATTGCTCTATTCTGGTTTTAAAATTTTTCTGGAGTGCAGGGCCTTGATTGCTAGTGGCACAGGATCAGCAGCTCTGCACTGGTGTCTCTATCCATGTAAAATATTCTGGCACTGAGACCACCCAGAATATCGATGCTGAAGGCTGACTTCAACCCAAGTCTCGGCCCCAGTCAGCTAAGGCACTACAAACCTCCAGGTTTCATTCAGGCTTTTCTAAAGCTTGTTCTTAGCAACCCAAATATCAGTCCAGGAATTTTGACAGACCATGATCTTCTGGAGGGTACTCAGAAAGGGGGAGTGACCAAAGGGTCAGGAGGTTTGGAAACCTATGCTGAACACTGGGATACTGTTTGGAAGATCACCGTGGGTACCAGTCAGGTCACAGCATCTGATGAATGAGGTTAGTCAGCCTGTTATTTCCTCCATCTGTAAAGAGCTTGTTTTCTTCTCTCCCTGGCCTCCCACGAGAACAATATTTGTACAACATGGATTACTGCAGCTTCTCAAAGGTGCCAATAGAAAATCCTTTTTTTATTATTAATTATCCTCATAATCACTGGTATTTTAATAGAACTCTAAGCAGAGTGGATTATTTAAAATACCCACTCAGTTTTAATTACAGTACTTTTTAAGAGATTATTTTGTAACAAAGATTGGTATCATTAGCTCTAAGACAGTACTATCAAGTTGTAGCCACTATGTCCTTCCAACAAACAAAAGTCATCCTTATTCAGATTAACATATTTGCATGGTGATTGTGCTTAAGTCTCCTATCAGTCAGCAGTACAAGAAATAATGCAAACGAGAACTCTGAGTCTTTGCCCCAAGGAAACACATTTTAAGCAGATAATATGAAAAATATACTCACAGATTAAAGACTTAAAATTTCCCACACAGAGATTCATGCAGGCATCCATTGTGCAGTTTTGAGCCTCCTAAAGGGCATATTCACACTATTTAAGTTAAGGCACCTAAGTGAGGAAACTAGTTTGACAGCAGCAGGTTTTGAACCAAAGTAATTAAAGTCACCTTCAGGAGGCTGAACAAGGAACTGAGATTCTGGAGAGCTGCAGTTAGACATGAGCATCCCCAGTTATTTGGAAAATCTGTCCACAGGTTTAAAACTAAGCTTTTTGTCCACATTTCTGGGAGCAGGAAGGACATACTGTCACTCTCAAAACCTTGTTTATGGACAACGAGAAAACATATCCTATGTTTAAGGCCAAGAATTTATTGTTAATGTAATTGAATTACATTATTGTCAGTCCAGAACTGGTTGCCACAAAAAAGGAAAGAAAAATACCAGTAGAACACAGAAAAAGCCTCAATAATAGTTGTAACACTCTTAACGCTTATACACAAAGTTCTTAGTTTGTACCCCGTTTCCTGATGTTATGCTAACCCCCCCACTGCTCCTCTGAGTCTTAAAGTTGGTGTTGTCACCCTGGGGTTAGCAGAAGCAGGGAAAAAGAGGTTTTGGCAACCTACGAGCATCTGGAGTCTTTCACCAGGAGGAATACAATGTTTATGTTGGTGGTTTTTTTCTTTTGTCACTCTAGGATCCACTTGGGGTCCTTTTTATGGGCCTGTTAACACAGTTTTACTCCTTTGCTCCTTCTTTATCAGCCTGCAGCTCCACATCATGTCTAAGTTTACTATATATGGTGCCTTTCGCATATGTTGGATACTACTACTTTGTTCTCTTTATTACCCCTAAAGCCAATCTTGCCCAGCTCCAGGTCTGCATTTTTTTAACCGATGACTGGCAAGTTGTTAACATCTGTTGTGTCTCCCTAGTCAAGCCAGCTGCCTTATTATCCCATGCTGGTATTCCTCTACATCACATCCTGCACCTCCAATTGTCAAGGCCTCTTCTTCACACTACATCATTACATTAGAGTCAAAAATTTCTGCTTCTACTCAGAATAACTGCTTATTAATGCTATTTATAGAAAAGGTTGTACCATACAAAGACAACAAAAGTTAAAAAAATTAACCAGGGACACCTGGTCAGTTAAAGAAACCACTGTCACAGCTAAACGAAGTAAAACAAAGCTGCACTCAAGTCAAGAAAGTCAGGCGAGCCTGACAAAGGTAAGTCCTGAGGCCTTGCAAATTTAGTATAGCTTATGGCTTGTACTAGCAATAGCAACGTTGTATTACAGCACCACATGGTTACAACACACAAAAACTTAAAAGTGCATCCCAGTGTGCCCCAAGACCTGATAGGAATTTAACAGGTTTCTTTAATACAAACATGAAGAGGGAATGAATCTTATAGGTTATTCCAGGACCTGAAGCATCCAGCAATTCTGTAGCCATGCTACAGAACGCACCATTCAAGGAACGAAGCCGAAGATGTACCTTGTATCCATGGTCCTGCAATTATTCCCCATAACGCCAGCAACCTCACGAAGTAAAAGACTCCTTTATATCCAACACTTTCTCACAGCCCTCAAAACTCACAACTTTTCAGTAACTGAACTCTACACACTGTCAGAAAAGGCTCCATAGAAAAAAGCTTGAGCACTTGAAACATTAACAATTCCACCATCCAAACTTTACTTGGACTCCAGATCTCTTTATTCTCACTAGGTGCAGCAAAGGCACAGTAGTGACTACATTTCCATCCTAAAGATATATGCTTGTTAAATTAACATGTTAATTTAGATCAAAAAGCAACCTCTGATCTGAGTGGGCTCAGCTGCAGCAACACAGAAAGACGAGGATACACATCTGGTTAGAAATACCAAAATCAGGTAGGCAGGATTCACAAGACTGAATTCAGAGGCTCTTAATTCAGTCAAAACTGAACTGGTACTGCCAGGACATAAGAACAGCAGACATGGATTTCTGGAAAGCCTGATGGAGTGGAATACTGATAATTTAACTGACATTATACAAATCAAAAGATTAATATCGCTGTGCCCTTCCTATATCAGAAGGCTTCAAATATTAATGTCTTTTTCAAAAGTGATTTGATCAATATGATTTGTGTTAATGAAATAAGAAATGAGTTAATGAAAACATTCACTTTTGAAAGAAAAAAAAGTTTTGAGTGTTCAGATACTGAAGCCCAGCCAATACTTCCTCTGTTGCCCCATCTTTTTACACAAAGACAAGCCCTACAGCAAAGCAAGCCCTGCTAACCATGTGGAGGAGAGACTACGGATTATGAGATATGCTGCAACTTTGATAAGTGCTAATGTGGATTTCTTATCTGCAGAAGCCATATGACAAATCACCCTACAACAAAACCTCATCCTGCCTTATTCATTTTCTTCCGACCCAAATCATACATCGCTCTCCAACTGATATGCTAACAATGCAGAGGAGTCAGGGAGGTGTGGTTCCAACCTCAGGATCATATTAACTGAGATACAAGAACAGGCTCTGACACCAGAATTTTTACCAGGGTCCCTAGAGGTCACACATGCAAAACCACTGAATTTGTCCACTCTGCCTCTAGCTCTCTCGAGGCTTTGCATTAGTCAGACAAATGGCTAATTCACTACAGCCAAATGTTGCACATTTTGTGATTAAACACAAGCCTCCTCAGACTTGCCTTCATTTATTTCCCCTACAATGAAATATGTGCAGGTTTACATTTTTTCATTACTACATAAATACAAGCAGTTCACAAAATGCTGGAGGAATTATCAAAGCTGTATCTTTCATTCTAACATGAAAATGTATTTGAGTCACTATTTTTTCCTACTGTCTGCTGCCATACAGTTACTTAACAGCACTATTTAATTGTGTTTAAATAATTTTTATAATTGCCAATGCTCCTTTCCTTAGGAATTCAATTAAACCTTACCCCAGATCAATACACATTAATAGGAAGAGTGAAATCTTGCTGTTCTATTGTTAAGATTTATATAGTGTTAATTATCAGTAGTCCGTTATTGTTCAGTAATGTAATCTCAGCATTAGCATAGCTAACAAGAAGCACCCTGTACTATAGTATGTCATGACCATAAATGCTTGCTTAATGCCCAATGACATTAAATACTGGGGCAGGTGGTGTTGGTTGGTGGTTTTGTTCTGGTTGGGGGTGGGGTGGGGATTGTGGTTTGGTTTTTTGTTTCTTTAAAGAGCTGTCCATACCATAGAGACCTTGTGTACGACATGATGTCTATCAAGTCTGATTCCTTACATGCTCAAGACGGCACAACATGAATAGACTTTCTTCATTTAGCACCCCACCTCAATCCCTGCTGTTACACTATTACAGTCATCCAGAGGCATTGGCTATGCTCAGCTTTTTCAATTAAGAGTTCCCCTGTAAAACAGGGCTCTGCTGATGAGAGGCAAATCATCAATTTCTTGAGCTGAACCTCCACCATTTCACAAGCATGTGCATACACAGTGGTCCTCCCTCTTCACTGTCCACAATGACCTCTGCCCATCTGCTCTATTGCCATCCAGCCTTGCCAGATTTGCACACACTCAGCTTGCTCTTACTTCAGCTGACAAAGGCAAGGCAAGTGCTAAATTTACCCTCTGCTGCTGTAAATAGCAGATCTTACCATCCCTACTGTAAATGAAACTAAAGACACATTACTGAAATTGCTAATCCATGTGCATAAAAGCTTAGGAAGAAAACACGTTTCTGATTTAAACCTTCCCAGCTATGCTGTGCTGGTTTTGGCTGGGGTAGGTTAATTTTCTTCGTAGTACCTAGTATGGGACTAGGTTTTGGATTTGTGCTGGAAACAGCATTGATAACACAGGGTTGTTTCAGTTACTGCTGAGCAGTGCTTGCACAGAGTCAAGGCCTTTTCTTCTTCTCACCCCACCCCACCAGCGAGTGGCTGGGGGTGCACAAGAATCTGGGAGGGGACACAGCTGGGACAGCTGACCCCAACTGACCAAAGGGATATTCCATACCACAGGACATCATGCTCAGCTTATAGAGTTGGGGAAAAAGAAGGAAGGGGGGATGTTCAGATTGATGGCGTTTGTCTTCCCAAGTAACCGTTACACGTGATGGAGCCCTGCTTTCCTGGAGATGGCTGAACACCTGCCTACCCATGGGAAATAGTGAATGAATTCCTTGTTTTGCTTTGCTTGTGTGCGTGGCTTTTGCTTTACCCATTGAACTGTCTTTATCTCAACCCATGAGTTTTCTTACTTTTACTCTTCTGATTCTCTCCCCCAGCCCACCAGGGTGGAGTGAGGGAGCAGCTGCGTGGTGCTTAGTTGCTGGCTGGAGTTAAACCATGACAGATGCAGAGCACCTAATTCAAGTCAAACAACTCGGATCACTTGACTGTAGCATCTGAGACCAACAAGAAGCAAGAGTCTACATTCTGAAGCAGACATAGGGAACAGACTAATAGGTTTAAATTATTCTTTCAGTTTTCTAAATCAGTCTAATATCTGAATGACTGTAGCTGTTGGGGTCCTAGCATCTTCTGCCATCACAGGCAGGAGAGAGAAGTATAAAGCATGACTTCAAACTGCCAGATGAATCACTGCAACATCTTCCTTTTCCATTTTCACTAACAACTACTCTGAAAAGCATAGGAGCAAGGAGATGCCTGATCTTACCCTGGCATTGTACTTCATTTTCATTTCTCCACCATACACTCCACTCTCTTCCCCTCTTTACCCATAAGTGTCCAAGGGCCAAGGAAGGGGCCTGTACCTGTCTGGGGCCTGTGCCACCAACTTGCCATCTGCTACATCTACTCCCATTGTAGCAAGTGTACAGTACAAATATAGAGCTGCTCAGATATAAAATAATTATTCATCAAGAACTACAACAGACATTTTTGGCCTATTTAAGACTAACACAATCTGACTTTATCTTTTGTTTGTGTTACATCAATACCTACAAAATTTTACATTTTATTAGAATTGTCCATTTTTGTGGTATGTGACTCTTGTGGGGACTAATAACAAGCAATAACCATGGCAACAAAATAATAAATGGTACCTTTTGAATATCTTTAAATAATTTTTAAATAATTTCTTGACAGTTACTATAGGCAAAACATGTGTGTATTTTTTACAAAATACAGGTTGTATTATTGTCACTGTAAGAAACAGAGATAAATTATAGGTAATTTCTACTTTTTAAGTCCTGTTTCTATGGTAATATGAGCAACTGCCATTACTTCAGAGCTTGTTACCATGGTTATTTCAGGTAATTCTAGGGTTTTAATACCCTTAAACCTGAAGTGATACTTTTTCCTCCTATTTTGCTGTTGAGCAAAATCACAGCTCAACTTTAGGGGGAACACAACTCTTTCAGTTAAAATAAGCATGTAGCATACACATGTACAGAGACAAGTTAATTACTTACCACACAACCCCTAGCTGACTCTCTTCTCCTAAAAGAACACAAGCCCTTTCCAACACATATTTCTACAGAAAAAGGAAGGTGTTTCCTCCAGGGTGTAAATCCTCTAACTACCCTCAGCTGTGCAGACTACTTGTCTTGGCCACCAAGCTCCCTGGTGAAGCTGCAGAAGTGGGATATAGTGGGCTAGTGATGTTTTCCTCCAAATCCCAGCTTTGAGAGCTGACTGATGAGATGTCAGCTGCCCACTATCTCCCTAACAGGGAGGGTCAGCAAGTACTGCTTTTGACTTCAGTCTATGCAGTCTTCTCTCACACAGAGAAGTTTTCCAGTCTTTGCATAGAGAGGGCAATTTACATAATCTGCCCCTTTTCCTTCAGAAGTAGACAGTGGGAGTCACTTGCTTGAACAAGCTGTTACTTGCGCTGGAAAGGGGTTTCTGCTTACCAGAACCTGCTGTAGCTTGGATTTGAGGTCAGGCCACTGGTCGAGTCCGAGTCACTGGGAGATCATATGATGCTGCTGAGTTGTCTCCAGTGTTGTCAGGATTTTGGCCTTTTCTTTAGCATTTCTTTTGAAAACACAAATGAGAGAACTTTTGTGACCTCTTTTTTAAAAGAAAAAAAAAACCAAAACAAACAAAAAAAACCCCAAAACCCCAGTAATTTTAAGCCACATAACTGTAGAGAATAGATAGTAACTGTGAAGTAAATGGACCTTAATGTCTTAGAAGCCAGAAAACAAGTATCAAGATCCCAAGATGTTTCACTATTTTCAGTTATTCTTATATTTTAACGTACATAAAAATCCTCATACTTCAGGCTGGCAGTGTTATGTCTGTCATAGGGCTGTGATTTTTTTTTTTTCTAATACTCATTAACAAGATTCATCATAGTGAGCTACAGTACTCTCTTCAGATGTTTGTTCACAAAAAAGGTGTCGTCAGTCCTTTTGCAAGTTTTACTCAACAACTCTCAAAAGTCAGCTTCAGTTATACACAAATGGATTTTATCCAAATAATTAACAAATGTCCTCAAATTTGACCTTTAATAACATCAAGACAGTGTAGTTTCTTATAACAAGGGAAAGTAGTATGTGACCTCAGAAATCTGTCTTCCTGCCAGTGGGTGATTAGTGGAACCTAATATTGATGTTCCACATGAACTGCACTGATCAGCTCTGGCTATGTCTACATACCTTATCAAATAACTTAGTATAATAGGACAGATCCATAAATCAAGTCAATTGGTGTTAAGGCCCCTCATTAAAAGCAGTTTGGGGGTTTTACCTCATAGTAACCTTAGTCTGGTCCTCTCCACAGAACATCCCTACCATACATAAGCTCAGTATGCATCTGATTTGTATTTCCTCATCAGGGGTTATAGTGCATTTGCCATGCACCTGGAGCTCCTGGGGAATGGGGACAACCAGGGCATGTACATTGTTGCTCTAAACCAAAACAGTAATCTGGGGCACAGCCTTTCTATCCCCTTGGATATGAATATCATTTTAGACGGTAAGCAAGGATGGGAGGGTCAGTTTAAGTTACACAAGTATGGTGGGCTGTTATTAGAGACAGGGAAGAGTAAGTCAGGAAATCACTTCTTTTCTTAGTTGTTTCGAGGACAATGATAAGTATGTAATGGCTGAAACTCTTCTACTTCCCCTTGGAAGTTTGTAAAGAACATCTCTAACTCTGAGAGGAGGGACAGGTCCAGCTGAGCAAGTCGTAAACACAGTACACTCAGAAACCCGAGTATGGGGAGCAGGTACATCTCAAACTCCTCTGAAACCACTACTGCCTACAAAACTATTTTATTTCCTAGTAATACTGCAAATGCTGTGTTGTGTGGATTGACTGGCCCAGTTCTACTACCATTGAGTTCTCCATCACCATGGAGTCATGCCTGTCTCCCTTATTTGGGAAGTATGGTTATTCCAAAAAGTTTTAGATTTCCTTCAGATTCCTTTATGGCCAGACATTATGCATACATGTTACATGTTTTCTAGCTGATACATTGATGTCCCCTAAGGTGTTGACATCTGTAGAGAGTAGTCCTGCAAATGGCATGGCAAGCTGTTCTACAAAATTCTGTATTCTGCCAGGCCAGCTGGCACAAAGGCACTAGTCTAACCAATTAAATTACTTAGGCATTTTCTAGTACCACTCCTTATATGCAGGCTTGCAACACACAAAATTTAACAAGGCTTTCTGGAGCTCTTTGGACTGCCCTATCGTTTTGAGACAGTCATGACTTATAAGATACTGGTAAGTTGAAGGGCTTGTTTTTTCTCCCCTAAAATGTGGGGCCTCTTCTGTCTGGAGATTTATCCATCACTATTTACAAGATCAGCTTGAACTATATTTATAGCCATTATCTTTTTATAGTATTGGCACATTTCTTGTTTGGCTATTCTGTTTCATTTTCTTTTTTTAAAGGCAACCGTGGAGTCTATTATGACAAACTCCCGGCATTTTCCTAGACCTCGGTCAGGGCAGGCCTAAGTATGAAGCTTTGAAAAAAACCCCAAGACACCTCTCTCCCTCCAGTGCACATCAGTTGTGCTTTTCCATGATTACTTCTCCTAAGGATTGTGATATTTCTATTTGTCTCCTTTGTTCCTGATAACACTGTCTATGTATTTCCTAATCTACCCACCAAAATAGTCTCTGACCTGGTCAGATCATGCAATAATAAACTGGGGAAAAGCACTGATAAGTGTTTTTATATACGATCCAAATCTCAGATCTTGATTTTTTAAGAAAGCATAAATGTTCCTACTTTTCTTGTTTCCTCTTCCTGCATTTCAGCCATTGCCAAATTCACCTTCCAGAGAGGAGACTGGAACAGACTAAACCATTCCATGCTTCAAAAAGCGAACTACAGTGTCAGTTCATTTGCATTGCAGCAATTACACATTTCCATTTGGAACTACTCTCTCTTTACCAAAAAATATTTTCATCTCTTTCTCCAGCTTGGAAGGATTTTTCCCAATCTGGTGTAAAAGTACTCAAGGAACTAGTTCCATGACAAATACAGACTTATTGTCTAAATTGGAGCTTTTTTTTTTTTCTTGACAGAGAAACATGGGTTGGAGGTGAAGAGGAAATGTAGGGGAGGTAGGAGGTGCATGTTCAAAGCAGCCTTGAGGATTTAAAAGAATGTCTCAAGTGACTACCAAACGAGAGCCGAAATTTCTCAGGACTTGCTTTCGAAAGATCAGCCAAGGAATTCTTTTCAGAAACTCATTTTTTATGGAAGCTTCCTTAGTGACATGGAATTAATTCAAACTGTTATAAAGTCATCAGCAGATTCAGGTGATTTTACATACACTATGTCTATTGCTTCAGAAAATACTACAGAAGAAACTGACTCCCATGGACCTTCACTATGGCCTCTAGAAAGTCAGAATAAAATACCACCAGGTGCAAATGATACTGTTGTAACACCCCACTTGCAAAAGTAAGAAACAGGCTCATGGAGTGGACATGCCTCCCTGAGAAACAAGGCATAGGCTGTGTTTCTTGAGAAAATGCTCTTCTGAAAGGATCTCAAGGTCCTTTGAAAAGGAAGGAGCCACCAGTAAGATTGGTCATCACTAACAGCAGAGACACAGGCTAAACAATTTCCCAATAGCACAGAATGCACTTTAACTGGCATTTCAGGGAATATTTGGCTCAGGCAGTGAGGTTCTGCAAGAACTTCCCATTAAGCAGAGCAAGAGCAACTTGCATCAGTTGTTTTAAGAAGTAGCTCAATCTATTTGTTATAACCAATCTAACATAGTACTTTTGGTGTCAGGAGAATGGCTTTGATGGTTCAGAAAGTCCCTTTGAGTTCCATGTTCTTACTGTTACCATGGGGCTAAGAGAGGAAGGAATATCCTACCTGTAAGTCCCTTTCTTCCTTCATACTGACCTTGAGGGACATCATCCAGCATAGCCCTGAGCAGAGCCACTTCTGAGCTACGCCATGGAGTGGGATGTGAAACATGTAGGTGGTGTGCTGCTACATTAGCTAAGCAGAGATGCGACCAGGGCCAGAGGCTCACAGACAGCCCTGGGTGATTGGAATTGTGAGACCCACACCTGTGACCTTGGCCATCTGGCATCTTCTATAGCACGTTGGTAGGGGTTTGCCTCTGTGCCTCCAATCAGCGGCAAGTAGAGCCCATTCACCATGGGCCAGCATTTCAGAGGGGAAGAGGAGGACCTGAGCATTAAAACAGCCTCTGTTCATCCTGGAGCCTAGAAGGCCTAGGAACCTAACACCAACAGGGGGGAAACCATGGGGTTTAGCACTTCAGAAACCTGTGCAATTGAGATAGGAATTCTCAGATCATTGATTCTAGTCGCCTATCATTGAATGCTCTGGACCCAGTTTTGATCCTTCTCTCCATCTCTCTCCTCCTTCCTGGAGTTTTCTCATCAACTGCTTGCCTTCAAAGTCTCAGTTCTCAGGCAAAAAGTGTAATGACTCTAAGTGGAGGATGAAGGTCATGGTGGGTATTTCCCATACAACCTTTTCAGCCATAATTCCCTCCCACATGGAGGGCAAAGCCACATTTTTGTTATAAATCAACCCCAGAGAATAACCACTATCTGAAAAAATGTTAACAATTAAACAATAATTCAGGGTTTTTGAAATTAAGTACCCTGTGTGTGAACAGATTAAGAGAATATTGTCTATGTAATTCTGGAGAAAACCAATTAAGCTTACCATCTAATGATGCTCCCTCACATCTGCCAGAAAAACGAATCAACATAATCTGTTGCAGGTGGTTGTGTTTTCTATTCACTATGCTATAGAAACGATTCAGCACCATGCATTATGGAACCATAATCAGCAATTGGTAATATGGGGGAGCTTACCCTTTTCTTAGCTAATCGGCTCATAGCTACTATCACATCAAAAAGAAGCAGTCAGATTTGTGCCCACAATTAACATCTACCCACAGAACATCAACAGTATTTTTTTCACCAGCTCTTAGATTGTCATATGGCATTTCCAGACCCCAGCCAAACCATAAATAATGCCAGAAGTTCAGGAATCATCACTTTTTGCCATAGTTTTGCCTTTCACATAGATGATCAGAAAGTCAAGGAATCAGGAGAAACATTTCCTACTTGCATTGCACAGGGGAATAACACTTTTGCTATTCTGTTTCTATCACACTTGGAAGAATCTTATTATTCAATAATGTATCTTTTTTTTCCTTTGGTAAAGTTGCTCTGATAGCAATCTTACATGATCTTCCTCTGACTTCTAAAAAATTTTGTCTTCAGTAGTTTTGGTATATGCTTGTGTATATAAATTCCTAGACCTTAATATAACGTTATATAACCATAGGCAAAAAGACTCCATATTTTTAAGATTTGGCAAAATTACTATTTTCTGGCACAATGGACCTTTCTAATATGAGTCACATAAATGTGCAGCGTCCAACAGTAAATCCATGAACACCTGATATAAAGCCATTGAACTGAGGGGAATTAAATCAAAGAGAAATGTGGTCCATAATCATTATCCATAGCTGCAACTAAAACCAGCATAAATGTAACCCACCCTGCAGTCATTCCGAAGCTGATATATGGCTCAAGTAACTGGTGCTAGAATTTCCTCCATAAGAAAGAATAACTCCAGGAAATAGAAATAAAACTATTATTGCATTATGTCCTTCAACCTATTACACTACCGTACAAAGGAAAATAATTTTTGTTTGATAAAAGAAATCAAATGGTTGCAGGAGGTTTAGGGAAATAAACTTTCAATTCTAACAGTCCAATTAGGAGTTTGACACAGTATCCATGACCTGGTAGGTCTCTGACATCTAAAAGTTTGGAAACTGAGAATAGCAAGTGACATTTCAGAAATTAAATTCTTTTTCAGTTCACGTTAGAGAAAGCTTCAAATGAAAATAACAGAAAATGGATTTCCCTTATCCCCATGGTATTTTTAACATTATTTTAAAAATTACTCAAAAAAATGTTTTTTATTTGAAATCCTTAAACTAAACATTTTGAGGATATTTTCCATTTATACTTTTGATTGCTTGTTTGTTTGTTTTTGGTTGGTGGGTGTGTTGTTTTTGTTTGGTTTTCTTTGCTTGGGGAGGCCTTTTGTTTGCTTAACAAAATAACATTTCTTAACTTTAATTTGAAGGCACATGGTCTCTTCAGTTTGGCTCTTGCTTTTTCTTTTGAAGGCAGTGTACCTTAACTTCACAAAGCATCCTGAGGTCACTAAAAGCCTTCACAGCCATTCAGCAGAGGGCAACGAATGAAATTCAGAAGATAGCTGTGTGCTCCTCACCCCTTCCACACACACTTTAACGGAACATTATGCTGGAAGAATAAAGAAAGAATGTCCTTCTTCCCAGCTCACAGGTTTCCCTGTAACATTTTGACAGAGATCCTGACTGAGCTGGAGATGCTTAGGGTTCTGAAGAGCAAAGTGAATAATTCAGCATTCAGCATGGCTTGTGCCAAGAGACTCATCAAAACATCTTGCAACAGATGAACAAAGTTACACAGAAAGAAGCAGCTTTATGATAAGTTATAATAGGGTGAAAAAACCCCACTGAGTCACAAAGGCTTAGAAGGGAAACTGTTTTGTGATCTTAACTAGACTGTGACTGATATCAGTATAATACAGATACTTAAAATGTCATAGAGTGCTTTGTTATTTACTATTTCACTGTTTCCATTCATGAGGAAACAGTGAAAAAAAAAATAAATAAAATTTTGTGGAATAATGTTATTACCTGGCATCTGAAATAAATCCTCCTCTTCCTTTACACAGGAGTCTATTTCCTGTGAAAAAGACATTCAGACGTGCTTATTACTGAATATAACCTGGAAACAATCAATAGAGCCTGAAAAACACGTTATAAAGATCTGCAGCTTTACCAGGACACAGACAAGGTCTTACTGAATCTGTAAAAGTGCCTACCTATTATAGAAAACCTTGCAATA
>WEKW01000089.1:35771-85135 GCA_013389905.1 Sula dactylatra
GTTTTAGCTTTAATCACCCTCAGAGATGAACCGGTGATTCTATAAAAATATAGAAACAAGAAAGCACATCAATGTATGACCTGTGTACGTATTGTGGTTAAAGTGCTGTAATGTTATTTTACCTAACAGATTGTACAACAAACCTATTTTTAATATTTCTAATAGATTTACATCTACAAACTGAACTCCCTGAGGAACAGGGGAGTGATATCCTTTTCCTCTCTTCAGTTGTTTTCTCCCCTCAGCTGTAATAGTTTCTTCTTCTCGCACATGGGAAGCCTCACACAAATGACAGGAATCTCAAGAATCATATTGTTTCTCATTATTTGACTGGAGATTAAGGTTTAAAACCCTCATATGAGTACATATACACTCTTCATATTTCCATTTCCCCAAATCCACATGAGAGCAGAGAATTTAACCCTCTGAATTCACATATGCTTGTGGTCTGCTTAAAACAAGACACTACGGACACACAGTATGTCCCTGATATGACCCTGCTGGTCCTCTGTTCTCAACTACTAGTAGCTGGTTTTCTCTTGACACAGTTTCTAGGAATTTTATTAATGACAACACCTCATCTAACTAAATAGGGAATGAGACTGTGAACCAGTGCACAGTGGAAAAAGATAACTTCTGCCTCGATCTAGGACCACAGAGAGAGCATCAAACAAAGCCCAAACGTAGATATACTAAAGAATGGATCATTTCACTGTAGGCTGTCATTTGATGTAATCACCACTACAGCTTAGAATCATAGAATCATAGAATCATTTAGGTTGGAAAAGACCTTTAAGGTCATCGAGTCCAACTGTAAATTTGACAAGCTCTTGGATATCAGCTAGAGGTTGGTTGGACATTACACACCATGCCACATTTCTCTAAGTTCAGCTTTAGTGAACAGTTGGCAGCATGGTGTATTTGTGTACTTCTGATATTACCTCAACCTCACCTACCTGGCATTACCTTCCCAAATTTGGCATCATCTCAGCTTTTTTTGTGTACGCTTTTTACCCCGTAGGAGACTTAAACTTGCTTCTAAGATCTTGCAGATGGATGAAGCCACAAGAACTTCATGACATGCATTTTCTGAATGAACATCTCTGCTCTCACCTACCTTAAGAACCCTATCAAAAAGGGATTTATGGCACTGGCTCTGGCACACAGTTCTTCCTTGCTCCTATTATATGATTTTCATTATTATAGAGTGCTACAGTTTTGCTATAGCAATCCCTTTGATTGTGCAGAAGCTTTACTACAAAAGTGCTATTAAAGATAGTGTAATAACTTTCATATAAACTTTGCAGAGCCTCTGCTTTTGAGGAATTTTTATTAATATTGTACATATACTGCAGCTCTACCTATAATCCTTCCTACATAAAGCTGTCCCTCTCCATTCCACACATCCATGCTTCTAGTAATCCGTAACAATGATGAGCATTTGTAATCACATATATCATGTGTTTTCAATTTAAATGCAACTGCAAAGCCAGCTGTGGAAGGCTCACTCTATTTAGCCTGCAGTATTAATGACACAACACAGAAAAGACGTCCCAGTGACACCATTAGAATCAACTGTAAAGGCATCAGTAAGCTAAAGGTGAAGTTTTTCCATGAAGACTATATTACAGTAATGATTAAAAAAATGAAAGGTTTACCTGATGGCCCATGATGCCTTTTCTGGTCACTGTACTTGTGTTAGGATTGTACAAAACATTCAAGGCTCCACAATGCAAACCTATGTATGAGATCTGGTCTTTTTCTAAATGATGTCTAAATCAGCAGAGATAACCTGTCTCTATAGCTGTGTCCTTATGACAAGAAGGCAGAAAAGTATCCAAACGGACTGAGAAACTCACAGGTCAGCAAATTGCTTTTTACACCTTGCTTGTATGCTCTGCTAGTCTCAAAATTTTCAGTCTTGTATTTACGTCTAACCAGGCACATATATGTTGTGCCAAGCTGTTCATTTGTAAGCCCTGTCCTGAACTTGTTGAAGCAAGAACACTGTGCACAAACCTTTTGTTCCTTGTCAGCCCTGAGGTCAAGTTATCTCAATAAGTAACAGTAAAGAGCAGAGACTGTTTCTCTATCTTCTTTCCCAGGTTGGCCATTTTCTTACGAACAGTCCCACCAAAGCAGCAGCTTTGTGACAGAGTTACCTGTATCTATATGGGAACGCCAATTATTTTCAATACCATTTTCTGAAATACGTGCCATGGGGGGAAGCAAAGTGTATGTGTATTACTCAAAAAGATAACATTTCTCTTAACATTCAGGGAGCTGCAGCAATAGGCTCTGTGTGGAGTACTTAGTGTATCAAATAGGAGATTAATTGTCAGCTGCACCACACAATTTACTCTAACTGAATGCATCAGTATGTAATTGTATGGATGCATATTGACAAATGACTGATTCTTTGTAGTCCTTCTGAATAGCAAAGGCTGTCATAACAAACTGCTGCTGTTCAGGAACAGGTATCTAGAAAAAGCGGACACAGAGAACACTTGTGAGTGTTGCCCAGTACTTTACACAATAGGAGCAAAACACTATTGTTTTCTTAACGTTCATAGTTCTGCCATCTAACACTAGGAATTCTTTTGCCATTTACATAGACATAATGAGCCTTTCCATAGGAATTTCAGTAGCATTTAAAACCAACATCCATTAGTGTCTGCTTATTGTAAAACACTTGTTTATGCACAATTGTACTACTGAGATATAGCTGTGCTGCCCGTGTACCATGTTGCATTGCAGCTTCATAACTCCACAGTAGCTGTGACTTTTCTGGAGAAAAAGTGATGTCCAAAGGGTCACATTAAAATTCCTTGATTCTGCTAAGGAAAAATGTGACCTAATCTTCATTACTTCCAAATAAATGTCATATTTCAATAGAGGGAACATTGGTGATAGTCTGTACCTTTTATTAAATTGAACAAGGATGATATTTTATTCCCCTCTGTCCAGAAGAATCATGAGCTGGGTTTGACTTAGATCAGTTAAAAAGGTCATATCTTTGTTTCCTCAATACAATACAAATAGATGGTTATAAAAGAAATGTAACATTTATCCCCCTTGTTGTCAGTCATAACTGGCAACTAAATAATGCAAGGGATTTCCAAAGAAATAACAGAAACCCAACTTACTCACGGAATTCCTGTAACAGCAGGTTTAATTACATTAAAGACCAATTCCGATATTGAGAAGTGTGCTGTGTAATTTCATACTGGCACTGCTGGCTTCACTGCTTCATAGGCTTAATACTGATTTAGATTAGTCATTTTACCTGTGTACATTCACATCAGCCAGAGTATTCAGTCTCCTGCTTTCAATTTTGCCAAAGAATTTTCTCCTATTTCCAACGCATGCCTGCTTTAAAAAGACAAAAGCCTCCTCCGTGCCAATTATTGCGGTGATAGGGACGTCAAAATGCAGCAGATGACAATGGATCTGATTCTGCCAGAAAACACAGGTGTCTGTGCAGTATTTGCATACTTTCAAACACAAAAGGATGTGACAAAGCCTGGTAAGACCAACCCGTGTGGTCTGTGCACAAGCATCCCATGGGGCAGCTTTGGCCCACTAAGAATCATGAGCCTGCGGTAAGGACAGTGCTCGTTCAAAAACAATACCTTAAATTTGCGCATGTAATCACATATGAACTTAACTGCACTCCTTATTTGAAGAAGATCAGCCTGTTGCCCTTTTCTCTTGTCATATCTGGAACACAGACAGATCCTTCATGCCATGTAAATTGTTGCTGATAGTTCAGCTTAAGTACAACCCCTGAAAGATTACCTCATCTTAGTACCAGTTCCTATCAACATCTACAGGAGTGTTACTCTCTTGGGTCTCTCTATTGCTCTTCTTGAGCCCATGGCAACCCTCTTATCAGGCCTCCCCTTCTTCTGCTCCTTTACTCTTTCCCAATAATCCCATGGGTAACCATAATGGATGCATTTGCAAGGCTTCTGAATAAACCAGCTTCCATGCATTCAGTTAATGACTTCCTAGTTTATTACTGGAATTAAAAGCCCAATTTCTTTCACCTAGAAGTGCCCTCTTCACATTCTCAGGTGAAGGAAAACTTTTTCCTCTGCAGATTCCTTCCTAATTGGAGTTCAGGCTTTTCTCCCAAGTCTTCAGTCTTGTTTTCCCAGACTCCAGCTCTCCATCAGACTTTCTCTAACCTCATGAGTCTTTCACTTCCCCCAAAATCATCTCTAATTGGCAATTTTCTGTTTTTCCCTCCAGTCCCTCCTCAAGCAGAGGCACGTGCTTAAATATTTGAGGACAATGTCTCTGATAAATGAAACCATTGTAAGTCCCAAGATGTTAACTCACATTTTATGTCCAACAGTAAACATTACTGCCTTCAAAATATAGATACATGTCCCCCCAATAAATTCTTTAAATTATTTTCTTGCAGAATTTGAAAGTACCATATCAAAACTTTCTTGAACTGCTATTCATAAGTGTAAAGATGTTTCAAGAGATTTCTCCTAACTGTCCTTAAAATAAAAACTAGATATTCACTGATTTCAGCAAATACCTTGTATGACTGATGCATTCACAGGAACAGAAATCTCACACACTTGCAATAAATATTTGCTTACAAAAAGGTATATGCCAAACCCATGGAAGGGTCACTGTGAAATCTGATTTGCCTTCCCTTTTTGAGCTCTCTTGTCATTTAATCATGAAGGAAAAAGAATAGGATACAACTTTAAAAGGTCAGTTACTCATGAGCAAATGGTTGATGACGGTCCACGGAAATAGCCTAGAAGCACCCCATAGGATGAAATGTGCTTTATTAAGTTTCTGAGTGTTTCCAAGCAAAAACTGTGTTCAAAATATATTCTGATGATTTATAAGCAGCAGGAGTTAAATTGGACAATTACATATTCACTGCTAATTAACTCACTTGTTAATTGGTGTTTATTTGCTATTCCATATTCTTCAGACATGTGCAAATGTGTGCATATGGCAAGGTTGTGACATCATGAAACAAGCATGAATATAATTGTGACAGTTAAGTGCTTAAGACCCAGATAAGAGAAAAATGATGTTTTAAAGACATTATTTCACTTTTTCTCCAGCTCAGTTTATGATCCTTTTCCTTCCCTTGCCAACACGCACACAATTTTCCTTTGTAGCATCATTAAAGCTCTTTGGGTACTTCACCTTCACACATTTGGATTTCTTTTTAAGGTTAGTCTCATTCTTAAAAATGTCTTGAATTTGGAATGCTTGATTTGAGACTAATTGAAATGTTTCTGTAATATAAGTTTATTTGAAGTAATTCATACATTCTCCTTGAACACTATTTTAACACAGCTTTTGTCTAACGTGTATGCTTGTAAGTCTAAATATTTCCTGCAGTAAGACAGACAACAGCCCAACCTGCTATTTCTACTGTTTTCAAGTCAAAGTAGCAGGAATAGGCCATTTTTCATTTAAATGCAATTTTTCTAGACAAATCGGAAAAAATGCTTGGACTCTTTTTGGCCCCTCTGGAGCAGTGTAATGCAGCCACAGAGCATTTGCCAGCTGGGTTTCCACCAGTTCTGCTTCATGTGATCAGCTCATTCAACAGTTCTTCATTTCCTCCTTCCTGTCCCACCACAGCCACACACCAGCCTGAACAATCTTCCCATAACTACTGCCCATCACACTTCTCCCAACTTCTATCTATCCAGCGGCAAGTTTATATATTCATGTGTAATTTAATTTCCCCTTCCAGCCAGCCCTCACTTCTAAGTACACTGTTGCTGCAATATCATATCAAAATTGGTTTATCATTATAGACTGTTACATGGTTGTACTTTTTCCCAGCAAAACTGAAGTCAGACATTTCAAAACCTTGCTTCTAGTGAGCGTGATGCCATCGGTCAATCTTATATTTCAGACATCACCAGCCCCCTATATTGTTCTAGTTAAAAAGGAAGGCAGGGGTAATTCCCCCATCGCTCTGGTGACAGTGGGGAATATTTGGCCCCTGCTTGAAATACCAAGATGGAAGCTGCTCTCTAAATTCCATTGTCTCATCAAGATGAATGTAAGTTATCAGGCATTTTGAAAGAAGGCATTTACACAGAGGTATCGGATATATTTCCTCTGGGTACTGAAATCCCTAGTGATGATATGCTGGTCAGTCAGCAGTCACCCTCATCCTCTGCATCCTTAACCCAACCAATATTCCCACTGACCTCAGGAACATCCCCAGTTATCCTAGTACTCACAGGGAAAGAGTTTGATGTCTTCAAAAAATGTTGGGGTGACAAGCACTGAAGCCTCTGAAATGATTTTGAGGAGGTGGGTTTCTTCTGTGAAGAACTGGAAAGAAACCATCCAAAATGTCTTAGTGACCTTGAAACCTGGGTTTCCCCAGTCCCACCTGAGGGCCAACTGGCTGATTCTCTCCAACTAGAAAGTGTAGCAAATCCAGAATAAATTCTTTCCCAGAACAGTTGTCACCAAAACTGGTAACTTCCTGTAAATAAATTCAGTTTTAATACATCTTTATTTTCTGACTAGAAGGAATTTTCAAAAAAAGTTTCCCCAGCCAGTTCAGTTATTAACCTCATTCCATTACTGGCAGTGGTCATTTGCTGGTCCCCTTGCTCTGATACCCACCAGATAACTTTATTCAAAAGCATATGAAGACCTAAGCGCATCATTATATTTGTGAGTTCTATTTCATTATTTAACCCTATTGCATAAGCAGTAATTTCTAGCATTTAAATATTTCCTAAATTAAGGATACTGTCTGCAGACTTATTTCTCACAAGCAATGCTAACACTGGAAAATAATAGCAAATAAATAAATCCTACAATATTAAGGAAAAGATTCCAAATAAGATTTATTCCAAAAAGCTTGAAATGACTTGGCCTGCAGGATCAATTTTAATATCAAAAACATTTCTGCACAGATATATGCATATTTTTTCCTATATGCAGAAATGTAGCACAATCTTCAAGAGGCGTACAGCATCTGACTTTCAACACCTGCATCCCCTTTTGCTTAAGAATAGAATAACAGCTACTCAAAGCCCTCGGTCACAACTTCAGTTAGCCATTTCACATGCAACTTTTGAGGAAAAAAGAATTAAATGGGCCCAACCCAAAGCTTTTGAAGTAAATTTTTTGAGTTGTAACGGATCTTAAATCATTTTGGTTTAGGTCTAAACAAATTAAAACATTTGTTTAGAGTACTTTTCTCCTCTTTTTTTTTTTTTAAATAAACCTCTTTAACATCAGCTCACAATATTGGAATTATTCTGAACAGGTAAGGAATACCCTTTTGTAATCAAAATCTACTTTTTTTCCACTACTGTATAAGATATTTATATTTTGCATGAAGTACCAAAGAAGAAATAGAACTGAATGGAAACTGCTGAAGATTTTGGAATTATAAAACCCAGGTTGGTTGACTTATGCTTTCCATGACTAATGCTGTTGTAAAGCCCCAATGTCTGGAGGTCCAACATATTGAAGGAAAAAGTTGGAAAATTTATAAATAAGCATGAGATATTCAAAACTTAGAGCAGAGAACTTTGCTTCAGGACTCATGAAGACTTTATTGCCATCAGTGATTCACTGTATGACAGGGAGCAATTAACATCTCAGCTGCAGCCTACTTCATTGGTAAAACAAACTGTAATATGTTACCTGTGCTGGGTATTTGAGAAGGTGGGAGCTGCAGCTTAATTGTTTTTACAATCTATAAAAATACACCTGGTCTTTAAACATACAGTCCTTTTTCCCCCTACCACAAATTAATGCATAACTAGAATAAAAAAAAATTGAAAGTCTCACCAGCCCTGCAAAAACCCTCACACTTAGACTTCAAGATGTTAAAGGAAGACATAAAGAAGCCAGAGATCTTTATTGTGGTGCTCTGAAGATCAGGACGGTCGATCCAAGTAAGAAAATGCTTATGGGGATGCTGTCATACCCACTCTACGGCTGCAGGCAGAGGAGGCTGAGGCTGCCAGCATGACAACCACAACTCAAGTTTGACACCAGGTTTAAGAACAGCACTTGGAAAGGGGAGCTGTGTATCCTCAACACTTGCACTAAAAGTATCCAAGGTACCTCAGCTGTCCTGCCTTGGTAAATCCAGGTCCCTTTGGCTTTGGAGTTATGTAGTGTGGCAGTTGCTATGGAAACTAGTTTTACTTTATCTTTTTTTAAATACCTTTGTCAATAAGCACACACAGTATCTTGCATGTCTCAGCTGCCAGAATGACTTATGCCTTCTTTGCTTCAACATGAATACCTGTATTTATGCAGAAATGGAAAGGCTGGTTATTTCTTATATGACTGACTGTGCTCCTTTTGGCATAATATGCTCTTATGAATAGTCAGGTGAAAACAACCCACTTACCTTCACAATAATAAATTAGCCTATGTGACTCAGAGAGGAAGTAAGGGGGGGAAAGGGGAGCAAGAATTAAAGTTTCGTGCAGTTCTGCTGAAATTCAAGACTCATAATCCCCACACACCCATGCCTATAAAAAGGAGGCTCTGGAGAGGTAGAAGTTCTGTAGAAAAGAAAATTTTAAGACCTGACTGGCCTTTGGTTATGTAAAGAAATGAAGATTGAGCAGCTGCACTGACATTTCGTTTCTGGATAGCAGAGGATGGTAGTGACTCATTCCTCATTGCTATGCCAGCATACTTTTTCTACACAAGTTTTCATTAAGGTTAAAAACAAATGAGAAGGCAATGCATTTCGTTTGGCATCAATGTGTTGCTGACAAGTAGCATGAATAAGTGACCTGCCATCGCGGCTCAAGCCAAAGTATTCTCATTTGGATAGCTCAGGAGCAAGTATTTCTCATGTGAAATTCAGAAAGGGCATGCTATATAGAAATGAAATTAGGTTTTACTCTTGCACTGCAAAAGTCCATAGAGCCTACATTCACAACTATTCATGTTATACAAAAGAAAGCCTGAATTACCACACACAATGGAATATAAATGGCAAATATAAGAAACTAATACAGTATATGATGAATTAAATGTGGAGATAAAAACAGACACAGCATAATCAGTACCTGCCTCTGGTAATGATAAAATCTGATCAAGAAAGAATAGGTCTGTATGCAGAATATTAGTCAGAGCTCAAAGGAGAATATTAGTCAGAAACTAAAACTTCCTTAGCAAAGTATTTATGTACAGCACAGAAAAGCTACACAGGGCTAGCCAGGACATTTTGTGCTAAGCTCCAAGTCCTGCAGTTAGCACCTCTTCAGGTAACACCTCAAGTTAATTCTTGCTCAGGAAAGACATCAGTGCCCTCAGGGATAAAGGTAACACTGATCCTTCTAAGAGCCATTTTGGGCTTCTTTCAAACTCCTGTCTATACCCTGCTTCAGAGTAAGCAGGCAGGCACAAACCCTCTCCCAGACCTCAACCAACACCTAAGGAAAGCTCAGCTAAACACCATCTGTGTGATAAGAGCTCTTCACCATGCCTAGCACACTACCCTAGAAGATGCTCCCCTGAGCTTCACATCTATCTTATCCTGAGCCCTGGCCTCTTGCCTGGGAAAAACCAGGGATATCCCATTCTCAGTGAAACTCACCCCAGACAAGCCACATCTGTTAAGTGCAAGAACAGCTCATCCGAAAGGAAGGACACCTTCCTGCACACAGTCTCACTTAAATGAATGTAGCATCTGTGAGAGTCAGATCACTGACCAAGCAGGAAAACACGGCTAGTGACAGCACCAATTCCTTTCTGTAGAGTAATTCCACGTCCATCAGCCAGGGAACTTTAGCGTTTGACCTTCTAGTTGGTGAGGCTGGAGAGTTCTTGTACAGGCTCTTCCAGAAGTGGGATATTGCTTCTGTTTCACTCCTTAGCAGCAGCAAAATCACACAACAACAGAATTCAGAGCACTGTTGGTGTTTTACCTTTTTCCTAACAGTAAAAAACACTGTTCCTTTCATTGCTTTTCATATGCTCCTAAGTCCTGATCTAGAAGGTTATCTCCAGCCACAGGAGTTTCTGTGCTTAGTAAATCTGGCTTTGTTTTCTAATGAATGCACTTGCAATGCTGGACCTTACAACACAGGCATCTGTCCTTGAAGGAAAGAGACAAATAGAGATCAACATTTTTATTATTTTGTTTTTCCCACATAGTGCTCTGAACAGTTTTTATCTAGTAACAACCTACACTAAAACACCTGGTAGTTAACAAGAACTAGATTTGAACAAGTTATGTACAAAAATCAAAGGCGTCGTTCTTGTGTTACTAATCTTGTGAGCTATACAACTCAAAAATGCAATATGAACAGAATGTCTTAACAAAAGAACAGCTCTTCACTACTAGGTAAAACCTGTATCGTAAAATCACTCTACTTCAGAAAGGTTCAACTTAGTTAACTAATTAGTCCTAGTAAAAAACATATCCAGTAACTTAAATTCTGTTCTCAGCTACGTGGAAATAAGTCTCCAGTGACCTCTGTGTCAGTCTCTAGCAGAATTTGGCCAGTCACATAAAAGCTTCATCCTTCTGCATGTATAGTATACATTGAGGAAGCAAATGGGAGCAAGCTGAAAAATGGGTAGGATTTGCTTTCCCATCCCAAAATCAGCTTGTTGGCTGCAGCCTGCACAATGGAATGGCATGGAACAAATGGAGTAGGGCTGAAAATACATTGTACTTAAGTGCTCACAAACAGGCATCTTTCACTGGAGTGCCAGTTCTCTAAAAACTGGGGTTATTTATGTTCATTCCTGCACATCAACTTTAATGCATTTTGTTTTGTGTTAGGTTAGCCTAACACACCTCAAGCTTGAATCTCAGACATCTGAGGAAGCAGAGTTGGAAGGTTCTTAACCGCGCAGATCCTTGTGCACAAACCCACAATTACTGCATCCACAGAGCTAACTAATTGCCTGCAAATGTACACCCAAATCACCATGTTGTCCATTTTTTTCCTTTCTACCTTGTTACAGAGCTGGTAGACTTACAGATGGAGAAAAAAAATGGAGCCTCATCTTCTTCCCGAACACTTCAGCACAGTGCAGAGCACAGAAAGTCATGTTTGGAGGTAAGGATCTAAACACTGTTCTCCAGCAGCAACTGAGTTTGCATTTTTCCTGTTCAAAAGTGACCCAAGCATGTCCCTTCTACGGCCATTGCTGTTCAAGGTGCAATTTCCATTTCACTGTACTGGCAGCACTTCTTTTTACATACTTCATAAAAATAGCAGCCAAGGAACCACAGTGAGGAAACACTGTTGTACATGGGGCAGAGGGAGGGAGGCAGGAAGGTGAAGGCAAGGATGAAGAGGAAAACTCAAAGAAAACAAGTTTTCCACTACTGGAAGGGCCAAGCACAGAGGAAATGACTGTTTTTCTCTTACATGTTGTGTTAGGAATATGGATCCTGTGGCAGTTAGTGGTCTTCTAAAGTTTTTAAGTGTGTTACAGAAAACTGATCTCTGGTATAAGACAGAATACCTGTTTCAGAGCTGTTAGATGATTACAGTGAACTGCAATCAGTGAGTCTCTTCCAGTCTTCAGTACTACAGTCCACACATGCTCAGCTCACCTTGAACTCTTCTCTGATGGATACCTAATTAATATGTCACCTCTCTCAGGGGAGTGTTTCTCCTCTTGCTCTTATCAGAGCTGGCATTTAAGGTTCCGTACTAAAACCCATAAAAGAAAATTCACTGTCCAAAGATTCCCTCCCAGCCATGAGCAGAGTGACACAGCTAATAAAACTGAAAAATCATGCACAGACTGCAGACACTAGTGGGTACATACACATGCACACAACACCCACCCCACCCCCTCCACACACACACACAATATATAAAGTCTGTATTTATATATATACAGTCTTTCTCAATCTATTGAGATGGCATTTACCTTGTCCTGTCAGAAAACACCTCCAAGGCCTGCTGGCTCAGGAGCAGTCACAAGATGCTCAGCAGATGCTCCATCTGATACACTGGATGGATATCCTCATACCTGACTCAACCATTTAGTTAGTCAAGACGACACACTACAAATATGTGTAACCCGGTCAATCAACATCTATCCTAGCAGTCTGCATGCTGTAACCAAGTTTCTTTTTCCTAATGCATTTCCCATAAACAAGCAGAAAAGTGTCTAACTGGAGTAATTTTCATTAGAAAATAAAACATCCTCTTCAGTACATGGATACCAGTATAGATTCTTTCTCCGCTGCTTTTTCTTCCCTTCACCCCAGACCCGTTTCCACCACCAGCCAACTCACCTGCATCTGAGCCTGGCTTATGTGTGTGCCCTCCTCCATAAAACATCCTCTTTCCAGGAAGGACATGGCAGATAAGGTCACACTGTCTGGCCATAAAGGGATTTTCTGATTGACACCTGCTGTGTCTTTATAGTGTCATGCAGGAAAATGATGGCCAAAGCAAGGAAGAGAAGTCTCAATACAGGGCTCATGTTGAGAAAGTCTGTCCACCCACTCCACCGTCATCACAGGCTAGGGTCAGACTAAGGTCCAGCAGGTCCCTAACTCAGGGGTCTCTGGCATCATGGTACTCCTAAGATGGTGGGATGAACCTGCCACTTCCATGCAGGGCTATCTGCAAAACAGGCCCTTCATGGCCTCTTCTGTTGAACCACAGTATCGTGCAGTGGGACAAGAAGTTAGAGGCATGCAGAGCCCCATTTGAACCAGTACTGGAGAAGGATACTCTTCACATAGAAAGCTGACAATAAACTTGACCTTCTCTTCATCTTTTGTATTAGATGCCAGACACTGGTTCCCCTTCAGTGTTTCAATAATTTCTGGATGAGGATTAATTCTTAGGGACAGAGGAGAAAAGCTGAAAAGGAAAAGAAGAGAGCATTATTAGTTTTGCTGGTACCAAGAACTCTCCCCCTCTGCCTTTGTTTGTCCCGACCCCTTCTCTGTTCTTTCTTTCCTTCATCTTGCTTTATTCAAGACTAAACGAAGCCATCTTTGGGTCCTGCTGGTGTGCTTGGATCCGGAAATCCAGAAGAAGAACAAAAGGAGGCACACTATACTTCATAAAGTCAGTCAGAAGGCTAAAGCTGTGTATATGAGCTTCCCAGCCCTGTGCAGGTATAGGTGACTCTGGGAAATGAACAAGAGCTGGATTACAGTTATGAGCACAAGTGTCCCCTGTGATGATTAGGACAGCCTTAGCTCAGGTGTTCAGGAACTGCCTAAAATGTTTCCCTGAAGTAAATGCTTGAAGCATTCTCACCACGGCAGCCCTCAGGGGTGACCTGACAGAGAAATATAAACACAGTGGAAGTCAGTGGGTTATGGTTAGCTTGAGGCAAGCCAAATAGTATGAACCAGCTTTGTTGGCATGTTATACTGTTCTTTTCATTTTCACAGTCTTTCCAAGAGGCTTTTCTCAACCCATGCTTACAGCACGTCAGGCTGCTGACAGATGCTGTGTTCTCTTTCCCATGAGATCCCTTAGAAAACCGAGTGACCAATCTCCACAGGCAACCTAATTTGTCCTGTATTTAAACTGGGGTGTCTAACCCAGGCTAAGGGTCCTTTTTTTTAACTCTTGGAAAAGAAGAGGAACTTAGTGACTCAAAACAGAAGCAATACTTCACGCAGTGCCATGTGGAAAAAGCTGCTTGAAGAGAAAGAGCTCTGAGAGTTTTGCAGAAAGAAGTTGTAATAACCCTAACACTGAATTCCCTAGCTAGAAACGATACTGCTGTGAGATGTTACTTTAATGTACATTCTTTGCCTCTGCTACATTGCCTGCTTCATGTTTATATATTAATAAGTAAGCTGGCACAGAACATGGTTCACCTATGGACTAGAAACAGGTAAAATCCAGAAACTAAAATTTAAATTACAGTCAAATTAGGGACTAAAAATTCTTTGGAAGAGTTTATGTCTGAAGGCTTTCCTGTGGACTTTTTTGTTTGCTTAGGAAAATAGATGTAGTCAACACAAACCAGGAATTTATTAATAGTCTAAATCTGCAATTTGCATTATGACAAATCAATAAAATATAAGCTCTGCATGAGATAACCATGCAGTTTATGTTTTTAAATCAGTAAATTTATGATCATTTGGAAAATAGGCAAAGATATACTATACTGTTAATAAATCTTATTCTCAGCAGCTGAATAACCTTTAATTTTGTGAGGCTTTGCTCCTGGGGAAAGTTCCAAGGAACTTATATGTTTAAGGAAGAGGTATTTAGCTAGCACCACTGTTTCCCAATATTCAGTGTTTTGACATTATTTAGCTAAGGTAGGATTAATCTCATCTACATTTAGAACCCCAGTGTTCACAACTAAGGTAGTCATGAAGAAGAATGGGTGCTTTTAAGACACAGCTCACCCAATGAAATATAGACTTTTGCCTTATGATGAGAGGAATCAAGTACTAGGAGTACCTGTTTATCTCTGCTGACCACAGAGGGAGCCTAGGATGTCTGATTTGAATGTAAATATCTCCAATATAGAAATCTGCATATCTCCACTGAGCAGCAATTAATATAATTGTATAGAAACATGTCAGATCTCTGCTTTTTTTTTTCCAGTTTCATATGAGAAACCACATCCCCTCTCCCATTTAGTCCCTCTGCCTTCTTTTATCTTGTGTTGTGAAGTTTCTTGTCATCCTCTTAACTGCACATGTCCTTTCATTCTTTTCAAATCAGCTATTATCGCATAAAAGACCTTTAATATTTTTAGGGCAAACTATAGAAAGCAAGAGCACATCTATTAGTTCTTTTATCAAGAAAGAGAAAGATTCCCTGGAAGCATTCAACGTAATTCATAGATATTGTAAGATTATCAAATGCTCTGAATCAAACTATCTAGGTATCTTGATGAAGAGACAGAACATGGGAATGTTTGTACTTGACTGTACTTGTATTGCATTATCAACTCTGAAATGAAAACAGACCTCATAAGTGTCATCGTATTGAGAATAGTGATGTGTTTATTCAAAGGTAAGGAGGACTAGAAGCTGGAAATTTGTTGGTGGCAGTCCAGTTACACATATTATTAGGAAAGTTGTCCAAGTCTTGGAAGAAAGGTGATGAAGAACTAGGCTTAAGTGATCTTCTCTGAGCTATTTCTAGTCGTAGGAGTAAAAAAAGGTAGAAAATTCTTGAGAAGATTGTTAGGTGCACAGGAAGTATAAAACAGAAAGACTGGATTTTGTATTGTTGCATGATGCATTCTGCTGGAAAAAAAGCTATGCTAAGGAAATGGCCTGTATCACATATGTAAGGTAAATAATTTGCTTGTTAGACACTATCTGGAAGATTCAAAAAGGTCTGAAGACAAGACATGCAAGGAAAGATGTTCAGAAAATAATTCATACAACTTAAATCCAGTATATTCCAAATATTTTGAAGTAATGTGGCAAAGAAAATGAAAATAAATAAAAATTTCTCTTACTTTTATACCATCACTAGAAATCCAGAAAGTAAGAAAAATAATTGAAAATTGTTGTTGATGAAAAGAAATTCAATACAATTCACATTATTGAAACCTGGTGGGACTATTTTCATGCCTAGAATGCTAAAATCACAGCCTATAACCTGTTTGGGAAAGGTTCTGTAAGAAAAAGAGTTTGGAATGGTGCTCATTTTAGAAGGCAGTTACTTGCTTTAGAGTTATTGATAACTCAGAACAGTGGGACCTTGAACATACATTGACCAATGAGTTCACTAACAAAACCCAAGAGGGGATTCTCATGAGAGGTTGTTGCAGAACACCATATCAAACTGCAGAATAGGATAAACTAATCATTAAATACTTGTCAGTGAAGTGGGGAAAGTGATATCTTTTTGGAGGCTTCAGCTTGGCAGGTGCATGCTGCAGGTTTCAATCAGCTAACAATAAATCATCATTAGAGCTTCTGATATAACGCTTATCACTATTCTAAAACCAAAGCATGCTCTGCCCAACATGAGGCAACTATTTTATAACAAAGCAGATGACGGAATCATTAAACTGAAAGTTGGCAGTTATCTAAAGATCAGTTGTAGCAATCCAATTATGTTCAACATGGACAAAGAGAGGACAGTCTCAAAGGTCTTTGTAGATAGGCAGACAGACAGACAAGCAGTACTTCCACAGTGTTAATTTCCAAAAGGCAAGGAGAAGTATAAACAAAACTAAAAGGGACCTTCAACAACACAAACGAAAATCTAAGCTCCTGAAAATAATTAGTCAAAAGCTTCTCATTGCACAGTAAAGAAAAATTGACCAAAAACTTAGGACGCTACATGTATGAAAAGGTACCTAGCGATAGGTAGCAATGACAACACACATGTAAATAAACAGCAGTTGGTATCAGTCAAGCTAGCAACTCCAGAAAGTAGATAAGGAAGAATAAAGAGGCAGTACTGAAATCATATCTGTCAACACTAACACAATCAGAAGTATTTTGTGCTAGGTTATGGGATTAGGGCTCAGCTCCAAAAGCACAGAGAAGCAATGGCTGGAAGCCCCCATTACCAAATTGGAGCCCCCTGCCCTGTCTCCTCCTGAAGCTGTCCCAGGAGAGGTGCCTGCCCCTGACCAGTGCTGTCTGTCCCATCTCCTCCATGAACACTGTTTCCAGACCTTCTCCTGGGAGAGGGAGCTCTTCTATGCATGTGGATGAGGTCTGAGTGCAGCAACTGGAGTGAAACCAGGGGCCAGAGGAACCTGCATGCCTGCGGCCAGCAGCCGGAGAGTCTGAAGGGCGTATGTGCTGTGCCTATGCCAGTGCACCATCGCTGCTGACCTCCAGCTGGGCCAGCCAGTCAGCAGGACAGGAGATGACCACAAGCATGGGCTGAACACGGGAGACACTATTAGGTCTGCACGTTGGCTACTGGAGGGGCCAGGAGGTCCAAGACAGCTGCTGGAGAGGCTCCTCTGTGCATGGGGTGGGGGGGCAAGCAGCAACCAGGGGATGGTGTGAACAGCTACTGGACAGGCTGAGTGTCTGATGCTGGAGGGATCCACCTTGCACTAACATCTGCATACACACGTAGGGGTTTTTTTTCCAGTAAGGAATATTTTCATCCCAGTCAGCCAGAGCGGAACAGGACGTGTGCAGGTGCCTATTGGGAACGCACACTCAGCCTCCCCCTGAGCTGGCCCTGGGAACCTGGGTCTGCGGCAGCACAGTGTCTGTTAAGCAAACTCCAAAGACAGCAAGTCTGTGCTTGTTGAAAACAAAAAGAAACACCACAAATAAGTGGTAGCATTTCCTAAGTGAAAAAGGTAACGTTGGCTATTAGAAAGCTGGAGTGTTCAAAACATTCCTGTTGTGTATTTGCAAAAAAAGGGGACTGAAGCAGTACTCACCACACCGAGAGGTGTGTTAAAGAGTACATACTAAAAAAAATTGAATCAAAAAGAAAATGATAACTAAATTTTCTTTGTATTATCTTCATCCTGATGAAATATGTACAAGACTCATCAAAAGAGCCATCTATTCCCTGTGTTTGAGGTTTTTTTGTTTGCGGAGGGGTTTGTAGGTTTTTTGTTCTTTGCTAAAACAATACAATTTCTGCATGCTCCCAATGCCACAAAGTAGAAAGTACATAGTTTATCAATGGTCAAAAAGAAAACCATTCAGCAACGGTGAGTTGGGTAGACTGACTGCCCAGACATCAACCCCAAGCAAAATTACTGAAAAAATGAAATAGGATTCAAACAATACAGAATTAGTATAGAGGAGTAAAGAATTAATGACAATAAAAATCACTTTATAGAAAAATCACACCAAGGAAACCTGATTTCCTCCTTTGAGGAGATTTCGTTTGATCAATAAAGGTAGGTTCAGAGACCAAGATTCTTGGAATTTTTTTTGTAGGATTTGTTGTACCACTATAGAACATTCAGATTAAAATTGACACTGTAAAATGTGGCATGCATTAGATGAGGTAAGTGCTAGGTTGGACGAAGAAGTATTTGTCAGATGGTGAATATTTGCTGATGGGAGTTTTTTCAAAGGAGTCTTGCTATGACTAGCAATAGGTCTGATCCTATTCCACATTTTCACTAATGAACTGGAATAAAAATAAAATCAGTGACACTCGATTAAATCTTCATCTAAGACAAAGATTGGTGGAACAGCTAATAACAATCACAAGAGGACTTGGGATTACTCAAGCAAAATGTGCTTAAATACATCCAAGCACAAAATAATATGGCTAAAAGGAATAGTGCACATGCCACCCATAGAGTGATGGGGATCAGCATCAGGGAAAGATGTCCCTCCAAAATGGCTTTTGCAGGGATAACTGATAAGCTATTCAATACATGCTCCTTGGGCAATTATGATCTCCGGACATGTAAGCAGCAGAAGTAGGACTGGTATTGGTATGCTGCCAACAGTTTTAGTGGCCAAATTTTGAGAAGGACATTAGAAAACAGAAGAAGGTGAAGAAAAAGGTCATAAAAAATTGACTTTGAGAGCTGAAGAAAATGTGTTAAAGTGAAAAACTTTAACAGCTCAAGCTGTTTAGCTTTTGAGAGGGCAGGCTGAGAGTGACTTGACTGCAGTGTCTAAATATTTTCAAAGGGAGAAAATAGGAAATGCTAAAGGGTTCCTTAATCTAACAGACAGATATTATAAGAAACAGTCAGAAATTAAGCCATATATTAAATCATACGACAATTTGTAATTGCAAGAGCAATTAGACACTGGGAAAAAATATAAAGGGAAGTCCATCTTCATCTCTTGATGTCTTCAGATCATGAGCAGATGCCTTTGTGGATTTCTGACAGAGAAGTTATTTTTTAAAATCAATAGGTTCAGCTAATAGCCAGCATGGGAATTAGAGCCATAGGAAATTTCTATTTGGTCTGCACCTCTTTCCTTTAAAAAAGGCCAGCTCTCTGGCTTGGGCAGCAGCCTTCCCATCTTTGCTTTTATTCCCATGCTTCGCCAACGGCAGATGCCTGGCTCTGCTTTGTTTCTGCAGGAGGGAGATTTCTGCCATCTGCTGCTACCCATGGAGGGTGCCATTTGATCAGCCACTGTGCAGGGGGAGCAGAGATTCGTGCTGCTGTCAGGATGAAAAAGAGGCTTAAAACCTGCTTTAGCCCCATGGCTACTAAGGTCAGACCTCCTTGCTTTACCTCTAATAGGTTATTTAATTTTGAATGATAAGTACGGAAAG
Source organism: Sula dactylatra (assembly GCA_013389905.1). Classification (NCBI taxonomy): domain Eukaryota; kingdom Metazoa; phylum Chordata; class Aves; order Suliformes; family Sulidae; genus Sula; species Sula dactylatra. Next base: position 54,926 of record WEKW01000089.1, read on the forward strand.
CTGCACATTTCATCAAGGTACAAAGTGGTTCATGTACAATAATGTCATGGTTTTAGCTGGGATAGTTAATTTTCTTCACTGTAGCTGGTATAGTGCTGCATTTTGGACTTAGTATGAAAATAATGTTGATAACACACTGATGTTTTAGTTGTTGCTGGGTAGTGCTTACACTAGTCAAGGACTTTTCCAGCTTCCCATGCTCTGCCGGGTGCACAAGAAGCTGGGAGGGGAGGTGGCACAGCCAAGAGAGCTGACCCAAACGGACTAAAGGGATATTCCTTACCATATGACATCATGCCCAGTATATTAACTGGGGGGAGTTGACCAGGGGAAGCAGCGATCGCGGCTCAGGGACCAGCGGCGTTGGTCAGCAGGTGGTGAGCAGTTGCATCATGTGTTGTTTGGTGTGCCCCCCGCCCCAGAGGTTTTGCCTCTGTCTCTCTCTCTCTCGTTAATTTTCCTTTTCATTATATTATTATTGTTAGTATTATTATTACTATTACTGTCTAATTTTAATTATTAAACTGTTCTTATCTCAACCCACGAGTTTTCTTACTTTGGCCCTTCCGATTCTCTCCCCCATCCCACAGAGGTGGGGGGAGTGAGCAAGCGGCTGGGTGGTGCTTAGTTGCTGACTGGGGCTAAACCATGATACATAACTATTTTAGTTCATGCCTAGATTTATGTATAAAATCAAGCTTGATAAAGTGGCCTTCCTAATATAGGAAAGGTGGACACATCCTTTATCAAAGAAAAAAAAATCTAATCATCTTTAAAGGCTCTTGGAAAGAGGTTATCCACCTAACTCAGATGCCTACAGCTAGGCAGAGGGCATCCACCACTGGAGAGGTATCCATTCCTCTCTATTGACTAGGCAGAGTGTTTAGACTTGAACATTAGAAAAGTGATTAAACAAGCACTCTAAAGCAGGTAGGCACAAATTCGATCCAGATCAGGCACATGAAATCTCCTTTGTAGGTTGGATCATCTACCAAGTTCTTCTGCCCTTAAAACCTGAGACTCTGAGTACCATTCAAGTGAGGCAAGGCTTACAGGGAGAAGTATTGTATTTTACTAGACCAAGCAATGTATCACAGTTATATATCACCACTAACACTACTACTGAAAGGACTAAGAGCAGAGGGAGAGCTGGAACTTGGAAGCAAAGAAATACAGTGTTTGGTCACAGAGATACCTGACAGGCTACGAGTAGGGAAAAAAACTCCAGATGACTTCAGAAAATTCAGAAGAGCAGTTGAACGTTTTCAGGCAATTTGGTTTAAATTTCTTTAATCTTTCAGAAACCAGAGAACAGAAATTGGGAAGTCAGTTATCAGGTATGACCCCTGTCACTCACCCAAGATAAGCTGCAGCCATGAGGGCAGAGCATGGGCATATGATCCCCTCCAAAATTCCAGCATGACTCCTTCCCTGGAACACCACCAGCAACATGGGCAAGGAGTGCTGTGGCCTGGATGGTGCTTGTATGAAAATCCCAGATTTACCTATGCAATAAATTGTTTCCCTTGAGGTGCATCTGACACTTTTTAAGATGTTGAGCATTTTTCATTGATGAAACCACCATTGTCTTGAGATTTGTCCAAAAGTAATTTTTTTTCTAGAGACATCAGTCTGGATCTTTTCTTTATAACCTGCATTGACCTCTGTTTTGGTTTTGTTTGTCTGGGTTTGATTTGGGGTTTTTTCAGGATGTGGAGGTGGACATAGGGAGGAGGAAAAAGACTTATTATGCCAAATTTGGGGATTTGGGTTTTGCTTTGAGGAGAGACATTGAAGGCACACTTTTTTTGGTTTTTTAAGTATTGTTTTTTATATCAAAATGCTGTCAAATTCAGGTATGTTTATACTTCCCTCATAAACTAACAGTTGTTTGCAGCTTTGTGGATGACTTTTTTTCCACAAGCATATTTGAGGAACGAGAGGTTTTCAACCAAATACCCATAACATCATGAAAGCCAGGGCTTCCATGCATGAACAACAGGATTTGCTACCTACTAGTGGTCTTCCATGATTTAGACATGCTATCAAAAAAAAACACATGACACAAAACAACCTAGCTATTGAATAGCTCAATGGATCACAGACAATCTATAGTCTGACTATTTTTTAATCCAAACTATCCAATAAGCATTTATGAATAATGTACATGCTTCTGTGCTCAGAAATTGTTCACAAATGATTTGTGAACAGAAAAAAGAGCTAAATCTGCAATGCATATTTTTTGTAATAACCCATTCAATCAGAATTACTTCAGGAAAGATTGTTCAGCATTAGCTAGTCATCATACCCTGTACTTTTAGTGAACATATTAGATCTGTAAGTGGTCCATCAAAAAATGATAATTCAGCACTATGAAGTAATTTGAGGACATGCTTTTAAACATATGGTGTTTAGGAGGATATCTAAACACCCTCACAATTCTAAAACATGCTTCATTGTCCAAAGAGTGCTGAGATTTAAGCTGGCTCATAAGTGTTAAGCGATCAATTCTTGTAGACACAGCTTCAAAAATGCTTCCATTTTGTCTGGTTGAGTTACAAATGAGTTATTTCATTAGCAGAATTATTATTTTGGGATGAACTCCAGAACATTAAAGCTTTACATTCAACCTCCATTACAGTCCAGAATTGAATTAACCTCTCTTTCCCACATAAAAGTAGCTAATGCACTTTTCTTGTAAAATGCAAATGTCGTTGTACTATGTTTTGCAGAAAGCACTTAGAAAAATTCAGTGGAATTACAGTTCATAATATTTTGGTGCATTCAATTAAAATATTACATTTTAAGAGAATTCATTTATTTTATTTCCTAATATTGAATACTGACACTTGGAGGAACAAGTACTGCTGAGTTACATGCTAAAATATGAAATCAGTATCTCCAACGCTGCTGTAACATACACGATGTGCAAATGCAAAGGCATATGTTGGAAGTTCTGTGTTCAATGTGGTTAAAAGAATCAATCAGGACTTCACTTTTCCTGAAATCTTAAAAATCTTTCTGAAGCCCCTTTGGGCTTGTTTTTACCTGTTCCCCATTCAGAATTAGAAGAGAAATATAAGTAATAAAGCACAAATTTGCATGTAGCTGGAAGCAGACTGAATTGAAACTGCAGATTTTTCTGAGTGGCTCTACTTCTGAAGTCTATTATCTTCAAATCATGACTGAATATCCCAAAATACATGGGTTGTGTCTCTAGTCACATTTCATTACATTTTTCTAAGGCTATATAATAGTTACAATTTGAAAGCAGATTCTTGTGATTGCAAGATTTGGCTTTGTTCTGAATGAGAATGGAAGATTTCTACATATACTGCAACGAAAAATCTGGAAAAAAACACACATCGGTTAGTCATTTCATTGAATGTTTCAGTATTAGCTATTTCTTTAAAATAGGAAACAAAAATATGCAGGATAAAGTGAAAAAAATATTAATCCTGAAACAGGGTATTTCAGCAGGAAATCTGTAAGATTATTTTTTTTTTTCACTTTACTGGAAACACACCTGATTTTGCAATGTGTCAGTTTTGACAAACTGCACGCATGGACTTAACAATTCTAGGTTCAAACAGCAACAGTGAACTTGACATTGTTCAGAGCATGATGAACTCGGCCATGAGATCTTCTCAGCTGGAAAAATCAAGCAGTTGAGGAAACACAAAGAGAAGAGTTTGGAACCTAACTGGTGATGATAACAGAAATAAATTGATACAGTGGCTTTTACTGCTGCAACACAGTCATATCGTAGTCATAGTCACTGTTACTGCTAAGATAAATACTGAAGAACATGGTTCATTTTTAAATTGCATCAGATGTATGCTTACCTGAAAAAATAAAGGAGACAGTTTTGTAGGACTCAAAATCCACCATATTTCCAAACAAATTTTCTAAATGTTGATGGGACTTCCCAGACAAAAAGAATTTTGTTTTCTGACCAGCCATATTTTCTTGCATTCAGAAAGCACTGCAAGCAAGTCATGCCCCAGGAGCTGAATGGAGAAGCTCTCAGACACCGCCAGCTTACCTTGTCCAACAAGGAGCTCAGGAAGGCCACATCTACAAAGAGCCCTGGTTTTAGCTGAAGATCTTCCTTCTCTTTCCAGTATATTTTTTGAAAACAGCCAAATTGGGAAAAACAACCAAATTGGAAAGAGAAAATTTATGTGTTAGAATAAAGAAGAAAGCACCGCTGAAGTGTGTTAAAAAGTAGCTAAGGAAGGTTGGAGTACCATTCAAAAGTAGCTTGTGGTCAGTTGTCTAGACTATCGCTAATATCAGAAAGAAAATGGGTAAGGATGAAGAGTACAGGTAAAGCCATCATAAAAGAACATGGCAATTTATCAAGTACACTGATTTATTTTAAGGATATGATCTGAGACTCTGGCAGATTCTTCCACCTGTCCAGCAGATAATTAAAGGGATATTTTCACATTTTCTTTTATCCCTTTCAAGTTTATCCCCCACATTAAAATGCAGCTTTCACAGTTATGACAAGATATTTAAGGGGAGTCAGTCTGCGAAGTTTAATTGTTTGTTTTCTCCTGGGGGTCTTTTGCACTTGTTTTGAACCATTCATCGGAGGTGGATTTCAATTATGAGCCAAGATTCAGATCCTTGCATAGACAGACCCTATACTGTCCATAAATCCTGGAATTTCACAACCATCAGACAGACTCTCTAAAAGCTTTTATGAGAAAATATGGTTTAGGATGGAGACAGCTGGTATTTAAATTATCCATGTGAGAGAAATTACCCTTATTCATTCACCAGATGCTTTATTCATATATAGATTTTTAAATTAATAATTCCATAATACTTACAGCTATATAATCCTAAAATCCACAGTTTTGCTCAATGACCTTAACAAGCTTTGACATCTTTTTTTTATTTCTTGCAAATAGTGCAGCAGATTTTGCCAGCTGCTGTTTTGATGAAACATTACAACAGATGAAGGAAAAAAAAAAAAGTCACTGTCCACTGACAAGATGAGTAGAGTTTATCAAACTGTTATTTCTACCTGTACTCTAGGTGCAGGCTCCAGAATTATTCAACTATATTGGCTAGTCCCATGCAACAGCTACCCCTGCTTCTACAAACTGCTGTGTGGTATATTTTAAAACCCAATAACTAGGAGGCAGAAGTACCTGAAGAGATGGGGAAACACATCTTATCTACTAGCATAAATTGGACAACAAGAGGTTTGCAGAAGACAAATTGGAAAAACAGGGAATAAAAAAAAATTTTTGCTGGAACATTGTGGAAGATGATTTGAGTTGACATGGTTGGTATTTATGGTAAATACTAGAGAGGCAGAAATGCAGCTGGTCTCTCTTGAGCATGGACTCCATGAAAAATAAACGTGTAATCTCAGGGCACATCATCTTTCAGAAAATGTTTGATCAGTCAAATGGTGTTGTTCTTTCCTTGCAACCCTGAAAATATTTTTTCCTGTTCTCTTCTTCCACTGGAATATTTGTTCATTTGTATTTCTGTCATCTTGGTCATTACACCTTCTTTCTTCCAGGCGTCACTGCATTTTTTTTCTCCTCTTGGAAAGTGTTACCACTTCTTCCTCACTTTAAGTCCCTGCACTGGTTAAATTCCGCTTTACTCAGAGCCCAGAAGCCTTGTCTCAACTCTGGAGGCACTGCACAACACTTCCTACTGCTTCAGCATTCCTCTTATGTGTTCTGCCACATACTCATGCTGTTTTGTGTAAAGGCTATTCCTTAATTGTTACCTGTGTCGATCAAAACCCAGTGTCTTCATCTAAATCCTTCTTTAATGTACTTGTCTGTGAGAGGTTTACCAGAAATCATTACAATATTTTTTTAAAAAAAACCAAACCCATAAACAAAATAAAAACCCTGAAAAACCCACATTAAAATGTATTTGAAAGCTACTCCAACTGAGGACTTCATGTGTATGTTATAAATACTAAATGTCCTTTGCATCTAAATGGTAAGCTACTCAGCAATTTGTTTTCTTCTGACAATGCCAAAACCAATAACAATATATAAGCGAGCCCCGTTTCTCTTCCAATTCCTTAACATACAAAGATTTCTTCCTGGGCAAGGTTTTCAGAATGACTGGCTCTTCAGACACAAGGCTCCAACAACAGGCTTCCCAACTTGAAAGGCTTAGAAATATGAACCTGTCTACAAGTCTTTCACAGGTCTTCCAAAGTATTCCATGGACAAAAGTGATAATAATATGTTTTTCACTGAGAATTCAAAAATGACAGCTATGACATAAGAATGATCCATGCTTACTAAGAGCCAGTCAGAAAATACACGTGAAACTTCAAGTCCATGAGCCTCTGTGATACTTGCCTAAGCTAAATTAATACCTGTCTTCCTCCAAAGGCCTTTCAAATATTTGCAGCTAGAAATCAACCTCAGCACATCACCTAATTTCCAGCTCTGCAGCAAGACTTCCAGGATGGAAAGTGACCCTACTTTTCTTCTTCATTCATTGTAAAGGAGTTGTCTGAGTTTTAAACACAAACCAAAAGCATCTCATGCCTGACCTCTCACAGAAGTTGAACTAAACTATACTCAAGCATTCACCAGGAGAGCAGGGCCAAACCGTAACCAGAGTGTTTTAGGACCCCGTCTAATGGGGTGGTCACTTCTGTACACGAAGCATGTCCACTGCATGCAGATCCTTCAGCTTCTGACAGCTGCTGGCCCTGCTGGGGGAAATGCAACAAGTTGATTTTTAAGTGGGTTCTCCTTCCTCACTCTGCTTTTTCAAGCAATTTTATTGATTTCTAATTCAGTATAGACCCAAAGTACACTTTAATTGCATCAATCAATTTAAACCAAAGTAACTTTGTTAAGTAAGAAGTGCAGAAAATATTTAGTAAGTACTTCTACTTTGTAATCCTTTCCATACGTGCCAGGATGCTAGAAGTTGTAGTGACAGCCAGAAGTCCACAGTAGAACAGCTTGTGGCTACTTGTGAGACCAGGGGAAACACAATTTGAGCAATTGCACCCTGGAACATCACCATACAACTTACCCACCACAACCTGGGCTTTTACAGCAGCTTGAAAAACCTGCCTTTGTCAAGGTAACCTTTCCATACATTCTGAATGCCAGGACACAGTAAACATACATACTCCACAGCTCGAGGCAGCATGACCCAGAACAGATGAAGGATTAGTAACAGAAAAACTTCACATCCCACGCTCTGCCCCAATCACCTCTGATTTCTGCTCCAGATTCCCCAACTCCAACAGATGTAATGTGCTTGTTTTGACTGGGGTAGAGTTAAATTTTTCTGTGGTAACTGGTATGGAGCTAGGTTTTGTATTTGTGCTGGAAACAGTGCTGATAATACAGAGATGTTTTCATTATTACTGAGCAGTACTTACACAGAGTCAAGGCCTTGTCTGCTTCTCACCCCACCCCACCAGCGAGCAGCTGGGGGGGCACAAGAAGCTCGGAGGGAGCACAGCTGAGCCAGCTGACCCCAACTGACCAAAGGGATATTCCATACCATATGATGTCATGCTCAGTATATAAAGCTAGGGGAGGAAGAAGAAGAAGCAGAAGGAAGAGGGGACATTCGGAGCAACGGCATTTGTCTTCCCAAGTAACGGTTACGCGTGATGGAGCCCTGCTTTCCTGGAGATGGCTGAACACCTGCCTGCCCATGGGAAGTAGTGAATTATTTCCTTGTTTTGCTTTGCTTGTGTGCGTGGCTTTTGCTTTACTTATTGAACCGTCTTTATCTCAACCCAGGAGTTTTCTCACTTTTAGCCTTCTGATTCTCTCCCCATCCCACTGAGGAGGGGAGTGAACAAGCATCTGTGTGGTGCTTAGTTGCCGGCTGGGGTTAAACCACAACAAATGTTTACCCACCCAATGCACAGATGTTATAAAGATTAGTTAGAATATAATTACTTGAATATTTAAAGTGATATTCTTACAGTTTTAATATTATCACCAGTACATTTGCATATGATTTCATTTATTCTTCTGACATTTGCTTTCCAGTTTTTATTAATGCTTATAAACAATAAAATACTACTGCTGCCAGGCCCTATTACACACTTTCATGAGATGACTCAGGTACTCTCAGACCCTTCAGGTTTGTTGAAGTCATAGCCACTTAACAAATTTACTGAACTGCTTTGGATCAGACCCTTCTGTAAAAGGAGAAATGACATTTTTATCTTACTTAGTGTTCTTTCTGTAGCAAAGAATTAGTTCGATGTCACTGTAACAGTAGCAACTTTAGTTCTTTGAATGAGGAAAATCTCAGATCTCTGTGGTGATCACTGCCCTGTTATTTTGGTTAAATGCATGCCTCCAGAGTACTACAACAGCTTCAGCAGCTGGATGCAAAAAAGGTGATCTCTGATCTGATGCTCCTGAGTCAGGCTATTTTACGCATAGTGGAAATTGTCTGCAGATAATGAAAAGGAGAAGTAATAGCTCTGCAGAGATGGTTCTCTTAGATGTTTTGGCAGACTGGTCTGTTCTATTCACATGCTTTGGAAAAACTTTGATTTTTTTTTTTTACATAAAATAGCCAAGTTTCATTATTTCCCTGTGTGCAACCCAAAGCCATCTAGTTACAGTCATAGTCTCAGTCTTCAGGCTTTCCTTTGATGTGTGTGCACATGTCTATGCATACAAGTGTGCGTATCAGGAGTGTCAGGGACTTGATTGAAAGTCTGTCCATGTTACATTCCATTAGCTATCTACTGAAGATAATGTTGTAATAATAATATATCGTCCCATCTTAAATAAGATATATTAGCTTTGTCACACATCAGTTGTTCTCTAATACTGGCTAAAATCTCCTTGGTCTTCAAATTCAAAGCTGTCTCTTTTGCCCTGTGGACACAACAAATTCATTCTCTCTGACCTCCTCATTTACATGCATGTACTTATACACACAAACATGCACACACCTCAGTGCTTTCAAATAGCTCCCATCCCAGGAAATCCTATGCTCTAAACACGGACAATCACGCTAGGATAGTCACAGTACATTTAGAGTTTAGGAGGAGGTGTTTGATCCAACAATTGATCTTTGCAATGACAAAACTATTGGAGCTATGAGGTTTTCCCTTGTATATGAGCAAAAAAAACTTCCTCACTTTTCCAGAATGGAGAGGAATAGGGAACCATAAAAATGTTGATTTGTACCAACGGAGGATCTGATTCCTTTTTTTCAACTGTCTACTTAAATGGGACTAATTTCACTGAATCGTAAAGTAATGGGCTGCAGGAGGTTGTCTAGTCTACACAAACACACACACACACTCAAATGTTTTGCACAAATCTATATCCATGGCTTTTCCTTATAGTACTTTACATGTATAAAAAGAGAGGACAGAAAGACTGCCAAGATCATGATCTGGAATACAATTTAGGATTAATATGGGGTACATAACAGATTTTTGTATAGTGCTCAAACATATAACCTATCAAAAGGCTAACCAATAAATGAAGGCACATACATGACCTATCTAAATCCAAACGGGTCCTATAGGATCTGTCAAAATTTTTGGCCTCAAGTACTAGACACTGAGGTATCTGCATAATTTTCTAGTTTTGATGCTATTTGCTTACATACACATAGTTCAGATACATGCTGAGTCTCTAAAAAGAAAGTGTCTGACACAAACTTTGCCTATGTAAAGGGAAGCAAACCTTCCTTTTTCCATAATGGAAATAAATTATATGTAATTATGTCTTCAACAGCTACATGGGTGATTATCTGTTTCTCTGGAGCTTATCAACAGATTAAGACTCTTCTCTTATATTAACTACTCTCCATATCACCAACTGTGCTGCTCTGGCAGTCTTGTCAAGAAACATTCTCAAATCACAAAAGGGATTGAGGAGCAAAGAATAAATCTATCTATATAACTAAGCAACCCGTTTTATATCAATGGTTTGTTACAGGATAAGACTGTAAGAATGCCAGTAGAAATACAAACATGTTGACATGCTCCAGAATATACTAGGTATTAATTCTTCCTATTATAAAAAGCCAAAACATGTGGATTAGCAGCTATCCATTTATCCTGAAAGTCTGACATCTGCCAAAGCCCTTATTGGTCCCTCAGAGATGTCCAAACACTATATGTTGTTGTTTGGATTAGGGTGTCATAACTAGTAGCATAAAGGAGCTAACACAGTAAACACAGGCAATCATAAGTATGTAGACACCTATGGGAAGAAGAGCATCCACTAGCTCTACTTCTATGGTAACCGCAACCCATCATGCTGCAAACTCATTTAAAGAACAGCTTTGATGAGGAACACCCATTGACCTAGATACTGACNAGATACTGACCTAGATGGTCACAAGTGCTGTATTAAAGAGGCTCAAAGGTCTGCTCTGCCTCACCTTCAAACACTGTCAAAGGACTTCGCTACAATACACTGCCTACTGAGAGGCATGCAAGCTTGCAAAGCATTAGCTGTTTCCCAGCCTTATTATGCCTGCCATCAAGATCACTAACAGATGATTTCATCTAAGTTATGGTTCTTTTGCATTCAATGAGTCCAAAAAATAAGCTTGCTGACAGTAGTTTTCTAAAAAACATCAAACAAAAAAAAAATGAAGTTATAAAAAGTGCTGAAGTAGTTTGCAATGAGTCAGCCTGGAAGCATCATTTTAGGACATCTACACATTGAGTTGGCAATTATATGTCGATGAGTTCAATCAGAACAGCTGGAACGTTAAATATCAAACCTCACAACAAACTGCTGCAGACCAAGAATTATTCAGTGAATCATTCTGAGTGGAAGTAGCTCTGAGAAGTCATGATCTCTTGTGGATAATTCATGAACAGAAAAAGGCCAAATTCATAAAATTATTCATTATAAATTATTCACCCTCCTTTTTGGAGGTATGAAGTATAAAATTAAGTGTTTAGTTTTGATTAAGTGAGGAACTGAACATCATAAATACAGCATTTGACTCAATAGATCCTAGGAAATTAACTGCTTTTGGAGGAAGGAGAATAAACTTTTCTTTCTACCGCTCTTGAAACTTGATTAGCTGTTTACACAGTGAATGTGTACACAGAGCCAGATCCCAAAAGATGCTGAGCTTGTACAACTCCCACCACCTTCAGCTGTGGTTACTCGGCACATTTCAAGTTCATCTGCAAAACACCATATGCAAAGTGCTAAATGTTGGTATTTTTTCTTGGAAAAGCTCATCAAATTAAAGAAAGCACTGATGAATGGTAGCAAAATTGTATCAGAAATTTCACTAGCAACCCGTTACCTTCCCAACCTTTTCTTCTCAGGGCATCTTCGCCACCAATTAAGCTGGAAATACCAGGTTTGCAACTCTTCTCTCATGTTTTTTTCTGCATGTGAAGAAACTTTTCCTTTTGAAGAGCTGTTGTTTTTCTCTCAACTCAGAAATATTTCATTCCTCTTCCACCCATTGCCTCATACACAAAGACAAGTACAAAACCTGTAGCTTTAGTTAGACTAAAAAAGAACATCCAGGTTAGAGGAATCCTTGCACCTTTTTTTTTTTTACAGCATTTTTGAAATTACATTTCCCAATAAGGCAGTTTCTGAATATTTTTCTTTTATCTTTTAAAGTGCACTGAATATTTTCCTCTCCCCTGTTATTAATTACATAGTACTTGCTTTTTGTCTGTGTGGGGTGGGTTTTGGTCAGGACCCAAAGTGGCATCATCAGCCATTACCTCCCATTTCTTCCTTTGCTCTTTCCTGCCTGCTGTTGCATTAGCTTCAGGTTTGTTACCACTGTTACCATTAAACACTGTCTCATACTGCTAAGATACTGAGAGCACTGAAACTGCAGTCAGTTAATTACTGACAAAAGTACACACAGATTTCCCTTCTTAATCTCATTCAGAAGTGGCAGGACTTGCAGCCATCTTACTTTTAATACATTTCAACAGTGAACCGCCTTTCTCATATTAATATGGTTTTCTAGTTGCTGCCCATATAAAGTCATGCAAAGCAAGGAAGAAAGTAAAAGCTGATGTGAAAACATACCACACACCACCCTATTCTGAACAAAACTGAACACAGCGAAAATCAATAAGATATAAGGTAAAATGATGGCCATACCTTAGATGCTGTGCCACATGTGGTTGCCCTTTCAAACCCACACATGAATTCTGGGGGATATAAACATACTGAGCAAAGAAACGGATGCAGACATATACAACTGAATTTGCAACAAGCCACATGGCCAGGACAATGCCAAGGTCAAGGGAAACTTTGGTACCTTCATATTTAAACTGAACCAGCTTCCTCATCATTTTGTGAAGTTGAATCACTTCACACATCAGTTCTCCTAGGGACTCAGATGATGGTGGGCAATGAAAAAGGCAGCCCACAGGGATTAAATCTGACTGACAGCCATCACCAGTGAATGTTGCCCCTTTCATGAAAAGGAGAAACCTGCCATCCTTTCCAGCCTCTGAGACACTTTTGCACCCTGCCTCAAAGCACTTTTACAGTTCTACACTCTTCCAAACTAAAAGGAAACTTTTCCAAGGTTATGATAGTTAGAGTTGAGATTGATGTGTCTTATCACCCTGGCCTCAGGAATATTAAAATGTGACAAAAATGAAGCATTTTCTTTCAAAATTATTTAAAAATATTATGTCTCCTAAAAGAAAGGCTGTGGACCCTCATTTATTTCACTTATTCATCAATCTACAACTTTCCCCAGGAGGGAAGAGTCATCTTTTCTTTAGCCTTTTGAGGAGGAATGAGCTGTAACTAGTTCATTGCCAAATGTTTCACTCCACTGACAGGGTACTTTTTTGTAGACTGGTTGTTTTTCCAGCATCACACACACAATTTTAGCAATAAAAATTAATTCCTGTCTGCTAGATTTGCAGAACTCCATTTCATAACCCATCAGCTTAGGAAGTAAATTTAAAGCCTATCTCATGTCAAAAGCGAGCAAGTTTTTACCCTTACCCTTTGAGTATGGCATCTCTCCAGCCTAGATCCACATTTAGGAGCAATATTAATTTCTGTTTCCCTCAGTTGCAGCTGTGCGGGGATAAAAAAGTCATTTTTCTATACTGGCAGGATAGAACATGTTTTTTAATTTATCACTAGATTACGCTAATGACCAAGTACTGAAATCAGTCCTTGGAATGACCTAGAGTCCAGCTGAAGGCAGGAGGTGCACGGTCTCCCTGTGCCGGACCTCCTCTCCTCATTTTTGGTAGAGAAACAGTCATATCTTTCAGTTATTTGAGAAAGATCCTTACCTAGCCCTGCAATTTGCGGGTGTTAGCAGCCATAGCCACATTTCCATGTTGCTTAAGGATAACTTAAATGGATAAAATGTAAGCCTTTCTGAGGACAGGAAAAAAAATAAAAAAGAATTTTTGCTCAGCTGAAGAATGCTGGTAGGTGCACATTACCTTTCACCCAGCCGTCCCTACCTAATCTACATTTTATTTGTGAAGCATGTTGCTGTAGGCATATGCAAACTGCACAGAAATATACCCCATGCAACAAGGCATCCCAGACAGGATAGCTGTAGGGGAGTGGTAGGACTACTGAGTGTTAGCGCAGATGGCACTACACATGGAAATGCAAAACCAGTCCTGAAACGATGCATGTATACAACACCAACTGCACCTTCAGTCTGTCGCAAAGCAGGTAGCAAGGGTAATTGAACATCTGCTAGAGTTTGGTCCCATAGTTATTTCTAATTGGGTTCTTTCTCTCTCTACACCTGAATTGATAGCGGGTGTTTGGTGTAAGCACTGTTTTAAACATTTCTAGTGGTTCTGGCACATCCCTTTATGAGGCACCAGATGTGCAGGTACTGAAATAGCTGCTGCCAAATTCTACCTATAAGGAAACTGGAAGGCATTTAAGTAAAAAATAAAATAAAATAAAAATAAAATAAAATAAAATAAAATAAAATAAAATAAAATAAAATAAAATAAAATAAAATAAATAAAAAATAAAAATAAAAATAAAATAAAATAAATATTTGTTTGCATTGTCATTATTTTAAAAAAATTGAAACATTTAAAAGTGGGTTAACCAGGGGGAAGGGGGAGATTTCTATTCTGAAATGCAGTTTTGTGTTTCTCCAGGCTCCACAGTCCATCTGGACATTGCTGGATGCCTAGTTACATCAACACATCATGTTGCATTTCAGTTCCCATATTTTTTTTGCTTTTAAATGCTCTTCCATAGTCTCCCCCCACCACAACATTTTCTGAAAACTCCATATTATGTTTTCTGTTAGAAGAGCATCTAGTGAAGAACAGCGCATGGGTTGCTTAGTGCAGTGCTCAGGCCACCAGGAAGGCAATGACTGTCTGCTCCCCTCTTCTACCTGTTATTTTCTTGGCTCCCTTATCAGCGTCTTCCCTGGATAGTTCTGCACAAGTTTAATTATAAGACTGAGGATAACAACCATCAGGAAAGCAATACTTTATTTTTATACCTACTGTCAGTAGTGTGCTACTCACATTGCTCTAGGAAAAGAGGAAAGAAATTGTTTACAAATGTATCATTATACAGCAGATCTTAAATTGCACAACTATTAGCTGTAAGTATTGACTATTGTCAGAGCTCTGCTGCTGCCCGTGAAAAGGTCAGGCCTTTTTCATTTGTGTTCTTTTTATGTGAGGAATACCAAATAATAATACACACAATTTATTGGGCTGCTGAGACTTTTTTTTTCCCCCAGACCTGCAAAACAGTCACCAGGTTTGAATCTTCTTTCCCATTATTATAGGAGGAAGGTGATTTCACTTTTTCTTTCTAGAGGAAAAGAATTTAATTTCCCATAGTAGCACCCAAAATGAACAATCTTTATTTTCCAGGTAAGCATTATACAAACAGTTATATCTTTCTCAGCTGCCTGTGCTTCTCTCCCTAGGACGTCAATAGAGAGTGGGGTGGTTTTGCTCAGAGGACATGATAAAATTGACAACTCCTTACTGGTCTATCAAGCCAGCTAACAATGTTTTCAAAGCAACAATGTTTTCAAAGCACTGAGTACCTCAGTTTAAGGACTCATATCCACATGTAGATACCTGAATGAAAACAATTTGACCTTAGGATTCCTCAACTTCTAATAGTGCCCCACATTCAGCACTTTAATAAACCATCCATTTTATTTAAATTTCCTAATTAACTACATGAAATTTTAATCTTAAGTCATATAAGTAATATAAATGGAGCTGCCTAGCTCCATTTGTACATCCTCACAATTTTGCAATAGGTGTCGTGTTTTTCTGAAGCTTAATTCTGTGTTGATACACCAAGCACATCACCTTCTAAGCAGCCAGAGAAGTTTGCTTCAGGAGAACTATAAAGCACACGAGACAAAAGCCAGCAAGGGACTCTGAGCTCATCATTTTTAATTCTTCTGCCACTTAGAAGGAAATATCACAGCAAGATAAAACTGCATGGAAATACCTACTACCTTTACAGTTAAACATATGGTAACAGAGAAGTGTACAATTTATCTGGGCATTTGCAAACTGCATCAGCGATGGCATTATTTATTTATCCCAAAACAAAGTTCACCCAAGCTCCATGGAAGCTAACTCTAGCTGCCACTGCAGGAAGCAAACAAGGCAAGTATATGCCTTTCTTGGCTGGGGCAAGACTCCCAGATTAACCTGGGAGGCTGCAAAATCCCATCAATTACATTTCCACTGTTCCACATAAATACAGAGGGAAACTGATAATTTGTAATAATGAGTTTGGCAATCATGGTCTATGCAGAACCTTTCTTCAAAGATAATAATAAAATGGGAGAAGGTTATTAGGAACTGATACTAGGGACTTGTTGGAGAACTTCAGGGACTGGTTTAACTGGGCAAAGTATATGAAGTGACAAACAGGTGTTTTGCCAATCAACATTTTTGAACACTTTATTTTGAACAGTCCAGTGACAGGTTACAACTAGCCTATGGCTTCTTGTGTGTTTATGCCCTACCCAATGCTTCTCTTCCCACTACTGGGCCCTCTCCTTTTTTCCCCCTTCAGGCTGCAAACATTTGTTAGCACCTCTCTGCTCACCTGACGCTGGCAAACTGCCCAGCTTCTACCAACCCATTCAAATGCAGGAATCTCCATGAAAAATATGCCAAGCACTTTACATGATAGTTCTGAGGAAGGATGAACATAGAGGCTATCATACCACAAACACATGTACTGTACTAACCACTGAAGACAGTACTCCAGACTGCAACGTGCCTCCAGGGTGCAACTCACATTCCATTCCGCTATCTCTGTACTAGGGCTGGAGCTCAAGCAAGGGGTGAGAGACAACTCAACACCACCCTTTTCAATGGCTCCAGTCACTTTTACTAAGGAGCAATCATTAACAGCTTTGCTCCCCTATCTGCTATACTGCTGCTCTGTGCCACACTAGAGGAACACAAGACTGCTGGTGAAAGGAGGTACGCGTGTGGAAAATAAATGAATAAATAAAATCATACCCACAACACCATGCCACCAGCCCTGCTGCTTATTTCATGTCTGTCTCCAAGTGTCAAATATTCCCATTTTATTATATAACTTCATCACCTAGAGACTGTTGACATAATAAAGCACCAAAAAAAATTTGAACTTAGAGGATTTGGTGTGTACATCTTTGCTTACTTTGTCTCCAGGAACCTCCGGACACCTGTGAGGAATGACACAGGACTTAGTTGATCCACCTGGGGGATGGAAAGGATGACTTGTAGCACCTCTCAACTCCCCCAGCCTTATTTTCTGTGATCCTGTGGAAATGATACATTTGTATGACAAATAAGACCATTCCTGCATCTAAGAGTTAATTCTTAAACGAAGTTTTGAATAAGACATAAGACTGTGCTTCAGGGTTTACTTTAATATTCAGCATGTGTATTTTTTCATAATGGTACGGATAGAGTTTCATCCGCCTCTCTCTGAAGCACCCCATATTGGCCAGGCCTAGGAAGGAGGATCAGGCAGACTGCACTTCCAATCTAGTATGATTCCAGTGTTGCATATCTGTACAGAAAACTGTGGGCATTGAATACCTGCTCACACACGGAATAGCACTTACTATTTCCCCCATTTTGAAAGGTTTCACTATCCTGAGTCACATTTTACATATTACATATATGGAATAGCAATAAAACTAGTCTTTCCCAATATGCATACATACATGCACTTATATACATATAATAAACATACACACAACTATAACTATATGTATACTTACAGATAAAAATCTTTGTGCACAGCACAAAAGCATGATTATTTTGTTGTCAAATACAAACTAACATTGTTTCTGAATTAACTGAATTGAACTTCAAAGGCCTTGAACGCAGATTTAATCATTATAGCCGGGGTTTGATGACAACAGCATCAAACATATCTCCCTTGAAAGATCAAACAATACTCTGCTCTTCTGCTTCAGTAGGCAGAGTTTCATTCAGTGACATTTTCAATCTCAAAGAATGTGAAGAAACTGATATTCTGCACTTTAAGATGACCGGGAATCTTTTTTTCTCTTGCTTTTAACAGCTCTTGCAAATGTTTACATTTTACCCTGGAATAAATGTCAGGTTTAATTCCTTCAGTCCACTTAATCCCTTCTTTTTTTACCACTGCTTTCAAAGTTAGGCATCCGGAATCAAATAAATTCATATACTGATGTTTGGCAACCACCAATCACTGATCATCATCTGCAGTTCTGATTAACAGCTTTCGCATTTGCTGCAGTCAGAACAAGAAACAGCCACTTAGTGAAGTCCGTATCGAAAACTGGAAGAGGAAAGAGCTAGTCAGGTTTTTACTGGTTTGTATCAGTTGGATATGATATAGCTGTTTATAGAAAAAACAAGAGAGAATTTAGGAGGGCTCAAACACACACTAGTACACAACAAAGCTGGCACCTTTAGCCACTTCATTCTTCAACACTGAACAACTGTTGATCTGGTGCCTGGCAGTTTACCCAGGAAGACATCATATTTTCATTTTTGTCTAAGTTTTGGGATAACTTTTATATGTTCCCTGCTTTATATTTTCTCTCCTGAGAAACTGGTATTTTTCAAGTTTTTAATCATAGAATAAAATTCAAGCTATATTTTTTAATAAACTAAAAAAAAAAAGGAAAAATATTTTATATCCAACTTCTTCACATAGATTTTTCAGAATGACACAGTTTAAAACCAAGCAAAAATATCAGAAGTTGCCTTAGGAATTCTTGAGTAAGAAAAAATAATAAAAGAAAAACACCTGCTGTAAGGTACAGGGATATATTTTTCTCCACTGCTTCAGCAGAAGAAGTCAAGGGAGGAGGGAGGCAAGGCAGAATAGAAGGGATAAAGAAGAGATCTTCTTCAGGCTTGCTTGCTGCACATACAGCTCTGTATACAAGAGAAACCCAAGCATACACTAAACACAGATCTATTCCTTGTGGAAACAATGGCAGCTGTTAGTTCCATTGTCTAAAGGCTACTGGACGGCTCCCAGATATTACTCCGATGAGACTCATAAGTATAAAAATCAATATAGAACAGCAACAGCACATGTACGTATGGAGTCAAAGCTCATGTGATGAAGGTAGAAGAGGCTCAATTTTAGTTATATATAAACCATTTTCCCCATTGCTGGAAACATATATCCCACACTTACAGAAACCATTGACAGAGCAAATATTGCCTCCTGCTCATCCATGCAATAGAAAAAACAATTGAGGCAGTCACAACTAGAGACAATGTTAATGTCTACATCATCACAGATTCTCCCTCATCTCAAATAAACATTCCCCTTTCCTGATTATTCATGGATTTACCTTATAACATACACACCTAATTCCTGGTAGGAATTTCCATGGTCAAAACTTTAACTACTCTTTGAATTTTCTTCCTTGATTCATGTATCTTCATTTTGCTGAGGTCAGAGTAGAGTTTGCATCATTGGCTGATTGACAGGAACTGCGTGCATACTAATAATTGTAGATTAAGAATAAAAAGGAGCTTGTCTAAGAGTAGTAAGTGCCAGAAATTTAGTAAGATATTATTTGGAAAACAAAATGTATCAACTGTGATTCACTTATTGTCTCAACTAGAGTTTATGGAGTTCTAATGCAATTATGTTGAGAGGAGTTTCACAGAAAACCTTAATTTTGAATTAAAATGTCTAGGGAAGCAAATACATTAAGGCTTGTATTTTATTTTTCTTTAGCAGTCTGAAAAAATCCATATTACAGCATTTATTACATACTCAGAGACATTTTATTGCAGCTCTGTAGAAAACAGATGTTTATCCTACTGCTTCTTTGAACTCAGTAAGGCAGTCCTTAAAAATGGAATACACAAAAAGCTAGAGACTCCCACTCCTCTCTTGCAGAAAGTGTACATCTCTCATGGCATCAGGAGTGGTGAAGGGGTCCCGTTTACTAATAACTTCTGGAGTAAAAGGTCATGAGAAACTGTGTACAGATAACAGGTTGTGCTGTTAGAAATGTTCTTTGGTGTGGGGTTTTTTTGTTGTTTTTTTTTTGGTTTTTTTTTTTTTGTTTTGTTTTGTTTTTGTTTTGTTTTGTTTTTCTATAGTTGATGTTCCCATGTCTGCCCATAGGACCCTATCACCTGACTTTGACAAAGAGCTGTTATCTCTGTGCAGAATGCCCCCACTGCAGTTACACATGTGCGCACAGTTGTTCACGCACACTGAAGAACACAATGAGGAAAAAATGCAGAACCACAAGAAAGAACCTGCTTTTCTCTTTGGGAATCCTGCATTAATCTTTTCTCTTTTCTTGTCCTGTAAGTAAATGTAATGAAAACACTGGCTCAATACAGCATAACTCATTAATACTAGAACCTAATATGTTAAGCACTGTTAGAACATCTAGCCCATTATACAAGAATGAAAGCTAATCTAAATATGGAGTCTGAAACAAAAATCTATGACCTTTTTATTTTTTATTTGGTAGGTTTCTTGCTGATTTCATTTTGCTGCTCTGCTTTCCCTACATTTTGTAGGAGCCAAAAAAGGTAAGAAACCATTACAAAAGGCAGGACACAATAGAGTGATTACATAGTACCATCTAGAGCCTGCAACTGTTATAACACCTTTGAAAAGAAAGCCTTTTCTTGACTCTCACTAGGGTTTGTGTGCAAGAGGTAAAAAGAAATCCTGTGTTTTTTCCAGGGCCACAGAGGTGATATTCCAGTATGATGGAAACCGACCTAGAACTGAGGACTTTGCATCCTTTATGCAGGCATGCTGGTTTTAATACTCTGTTTTCATAGATGTCATTTTCAGGTTGCTTTATTATCTTACAGCTGATGCTTCAGAGGAAAAATGGATCAAGGGATAAAATGGTATATTAGACTTAATCATTTTGGCATGTTGCGTTCTTTGGTCTGTCAGTGCCTCCTGAAAGCATATATTTTTCACCAGTCACTGCAGACAGGCTCCCAGCATGTAGCTCACATCTCAACAGCACTTTCAACATGACTAACTGTTAACAATATTTGAACTTTTGAGCCCTGCCATCCTTGGGCACAGTCACAAGAAGAGCCGGCAAAAATACGTCAGTCTTCAAGGACGCTAGGTCCCTCCCCCTCTTCACAAACTAAAGCATTCAGCCTCCCCTTTCAAATCCCCTCTCAAAACCACACCATGAATCCCATTTAATTAGAAATGCTCTCACACATTCATTACACCAGCTGGTTTCAACTCAGAAAGCATATTCTTCTGGCTCATTTCTATACGCAGCACCTCTGTTCAAATACAAGACTCCATAAGCAGGACCTGTGTTTTCTCTGTGCTTTCTTATGCCAGGGATTGAGCACTGTGGCAACTCTTAAATGTTAGTAACAGGCCACTTAGACTTCCAGGGACACATGAAAGGGGAGTGGACAGACAGACATATCCATGCCCACAAATCCTTTCACTTCCCCTTCTCCCCACCCCTTTCTATCCAGTAAGTCAGCCTTTCCTCTTGCCTCTATTCCATTTTACGAATATCTCTTTTCTACAGAGGCTTGCCTAAAGCTATCGGTGGTCCTCAGTACGGCAGAATTAATGCAGCTGATATGTGATAGAAAGGGGAAATGTTGGCAATATATGATTACAGATTAAATGATGCAATTTCAGGGTCAGCACTACAGAAGGCACTTATGAAGAGGCTGACAAGTAAAGATGAATGGCAAATGAATGAGGGCAGTTACAGCATTTAACGTACATTTGCCTTCTCTGAGATCTGTAGACTCTGCTACCATCTGCTGGTTTATGAAAAAGAGCCAGGGAATCTATTTTAGTGGCTCTATATACATAATCTTTCAGCTGTCTCTCATTATGAGAACAGTCCTCATTTCAGGTCACAGCCTACCTTCAGCCTCCACAGAGCCATCAATTAGGCTCGCTTTTGTTTCCTGATGCATTTCCGACAGCAGGCGTGAGGAAGAATGGCACACAGACAGAGCAAAATTTATACTAAAGCCAAGTAATATATCCCAGAGTAATGCTCATGTTCAGTATTTTGCAAAAAAAAAAAAAATTAATAAATGCAATTAGTTCCAGTTTATTCTAGAGGGCAGAAGGTGAGGACAGGTGGAAAGGTATTCAGTTCTGGTTTTGAATGAACATACCCTTCATTATCCTTCCTTATACAACCAATATATAAATTGTCGTACTCCACTGAAATCAATGGAGCAATGCAGCCTGCTATTTTTTAAGAATGTGATCTAGGGAGGATACATGCCAGACCTAAATGTAACTTAATGCAAAATTATGGCCAAGTTACATTAAATAGAGGAAGAGAAAAAACATGAATGGATTTCCAAATTCAGTATTTTTATTCTACACATTCTTCCCTTAGACACATGTAATAATAGATAGACCCTTACAAAACTCACAAAATGAACCAAATTTAAAATCGTCACCTCTTCTTCAACATTTAACCTGTCAGGACTATCAGGAGAGGGTTGGCAGCAGTGGCAACTTTTACAGAAGAGTGGCCTTATAAATTGCATTCACACAATCAACCTAATTCCGTAGAGTTTAAGGCAAAAAGAGATCATGGTGGCCACTTCCATACTTACCACAGTCCACAGACTTTTTACCCAGTGATGCCTCTTTCAAGTCATCACTTCTTGATGAGTTGGAGTTTCAGAGTGGAGAGAAGCACATATAAGTTCCTCAGTTCAGATTAACTACATGCTCAGGTATTTACGCTTACTTAGCCTTATTTCTGGTGCACAGTAAGGTCCACCTTGGTACTAGAACAAAATTGTAGCACTCCATGGGAAGCTCAAGGAGCAGTGGCAAGACAAAGAGGCCAGAGACCTCCAACAGCTACCTGGCTTCACAAAAAAGTCTATGCTATCTCAGCCTTAGAATAGAACAGTTTCTTCCCCTCCTGGGACTAGCCAAGACTCCTATAGCCCAGCTGGAGGATGCTGTGCCTCACTGATGTCAATGGCCATCCCCATTTCGTGGCAATGTCTAAAGAATGGGGATTCATAGATTTGGAGGCTTTGGAGCAAGGAGCTCTTGGAAGCAGTTTTGAGAAAAGCCGATGATTAATGGCCTGTAGTAAGCCTTCTGCATTTTCCCTCACAAAATTGGACTTACCACCAGCACTGCAAAGTAACAGCAAGCAGCTTCCTTTAGGACCTCCATACCAATATAAACAAGGAAAAGGGATGTGCACATGCTGTTTTTGCAAGGGTAAACATCACAGGCAGCCTGTGTTCACTACTTGCCATCTAGCAAAAAGGAAACTGAGGTTACTGGAGTCAATGAGAAAACATTGCCTGTATCTTCTAACACAGGTTACACCAGAACTCCTTTAAAAATAAAACTGGACACAACCGCAGTAGTACATAGTCTCTGGAGAAACAGAATTAAGGTGGCTGACATATGCTGCTTGGTTCAGAGGTGAGATGAGGCAACAGATACCTGGCAGATGAATCGCAGTAAAGCCCTGGTATAGCCCCAAGGGACTTGGATCAGTATGTCTGGAGATGGACCTTTCTTGGTATATTTCAGTCAGACCTTTTCTATTACTACAGCATTACTTTTCTATGACTACAACATTTTTAATAACTCTGTACTTCTGTAAACAACTCTGTGATGAGCACAAAAAAATGAAATATTTAAAACCGCACCTGCTAATAAATTTAAATCTTTAACACTCCTTAATAATACGTCATCCTAATATTTGCTTTTAGGAGGGAAAGAGAGCAAGTATCCTATGAAGATAAGCCAACAGGAATTATAGACCATGCACTGGTTGTCATTAACAGGCACAGAAGAATATGGGAAAAGATCTGATTTGACCAAAAGAAATATCACCACACACAACTTCATGGAATGAATTACTGATACAATAAACTTACTGAGCTGCTTCATACACTCAAGAAGCCAAGTGACAAATGAAAGAATCAGGCTCCAGCCACATGGTTACCCATCCTTATTAGATTAATTCAGTCATGTACAGGATTTGCTATTTATATCAAAGAAACTGAAAAAATATTTACAATATGTTTGGTTATATTTATTAGAAAGCAGCAAAAGCACAAAGCATCTTTGCAATGACAGTTCCCTTTTTCACTCTATAGCTAAGAAGAGAATTTGTCTCTTATTTTTGAGACCCCAGAAGGGAATAATCTCCAACACTGGAAAAGAACATTTCTTTTTCAGTTTCCAGAGAACTACAAACTGCTCCAAGGGAGGATAAGAAACAGCCACAAATGTAACCATTAACACAGGCTTTGGACAGACATAGGAGTTCTGCACACAATCAACCTCGCAGCCCAAAGGGTACACTGATAGTCTCTGCTCCTTGCAGGTCCCAGCTCCAAGCTCAATCTTCTTTCTATTGAACCAGCATTGCTCAGGGGGGGTCTGATTTGTATGTCCTCTAGGTCTGGAAGACTTACATCTATTTACAACACTACATTTTGAAGATCAGATGGCTTTGTGCATGTATTGGGGAGCTGCAAACTCCAATATGGGTTTGGAGAAGTATAAACCATGTAACAGGATATGTTGCACTTGCCTTACTAGTAATAGTTTGTTTACATTAACAACTCCTAAGACACTACCCGTAAGGGAAGGATTTTTTTAGCATTGATCAATCTCATTTGGAAATAAGACAGCAGAGCTAAATAAAATCCAGCTTCTAAGATGTTTTACCAGTGAGATCAGAACAAAAACAGTGGTTTGTGATTCACACAGTGTTATACAAAGATTAACTCTCTCACTTCTTGATGTCAGAGTCCCTGCAAGATAACTATGTATTTCATCAGAGAACCATTAAAATGAGCTAAATCTTATATAAATTTATAGCAAGAATAGCAATAAATTTCCTTTATTTTCAAACTAAAGAAAATTTAGGAGCCAGATCATTCAGCTTTTGCCCATGAAATTCTGTGGTTAAAAAAAAATAGAGAGTTAGAGCAAAATTTTTTCATTAATCTGTTATTTAGCTAGTCTGTCATTTTACTTAGGCAAACCGCCACAGTAGAAATAAGAGTTCTGAACCACAGTTTATATATAATTTAATTCCTCATGTGTCCATCTTTCCCAAAGGAGTCAGCTAAAATAAATCATAACTTCATCAAGGGAATACACAGATGCACGTAGCACTCCTGTAACAAATAATTAGATAGGAACTTCAAAGAAAAGAAAAAAAAAAGCATTTTGTGGCTCTTAAAATTTCACTAGCCTACAAAAGTCTTGCTTTCATATGGGTTATTGCGATGTAATTACTATTTTTCACAGGAAAACAGGATGACAGAGTTGGAGTGTGTATGATAAGAATGAAATTTAACATGAAAATATAATAATAGTGCTCTCTCACTCTCTCATTCTCTCTCTTGTTTTGTTGCTTCTGTAAATTAACCAAATGTTCCTTAAATCACCTGAGAAATCCAAGAATCAACAAAAATGTTTCCATGAAATTACCATGAGACAATTTTCATTTGCCATAAATCTCTGAATATCCATTAGCAGAAAGAGGTTTTCTCTTCAGAGCTGATCTTTTTCTCCCAGTAGGAGTGCTCTGAGTGGCACTGCTTCTACCAAAATAGCCACTTGGTTAAGCTACTTTCCAGAAACAGAGACTCTGCCTGTTCTCTGCATGAGGCAGATGATGATTTTGTACATAAATGTGATATATCCCAGACACATTTCCCTTTAACTGCGTTACTCATGTTTCATTTCATAAAAAATTACAGTGCATCTCAATTCTGAATAAAGAGCTACATTTTCACATTTAACTTTTTTTTTCCTTTTTAAATGGGGAAATATTTTTTTTCCAACTCCCATGATAATCTCAATTAGTACCTTCTGAAGCTCTTCTTCTAGACATAGAACCACCATTTACCAAGAGTAAATACTAAAAACTCCATGTTTTGGTGAAAGAGGGCTAAAAAACCTAACTTTCTGCTTGCAAATATGAGCAACAGCTTTGCACTCTTGGTAAAACCAGCAGTCAAATCTGGACCCAGCTAAGCCAGCAGAAATCTTTCCCCTGACTTAACGAGGGCTAGGATTTCACCCTAAGACTTTAAAGCAAGTAAAAGAAAAGAGGAAAGCTTGCCTCTATAGTAAGAAAAGAGAGCAAAGAAAGAGGAAAATGGGGTTTTTTTTAAGAGTTAAAAGGTCATTCGTCTTTACAGAAGCTAACGAAACAAATGTCATTAGATGTAGGAGATATAAAAGGTCAAATACATATCCTGAACATGGAGCTAAAATGTTACAGAAAGACTAAAGGAAGAGGAGAGGCACATTTCTTCCTTTGAGGATAAAATGATTAAAGAATAAAAATAATTTTGCAAAAAACAAACTCAAGAAAAAAAAACAAAGTCCACATGGCAAACATTTGAAAAAACAAGCCTACAGTAGAAAAGAAATAATATCCCTTTATCATATATCTAAGCAGCAAGCAGCAGCAAGAAGCTATAGCGATCACACTGCCTAGAATATTATTGAACTTGATTTTTGAAACTTGAAATTTCATAGTAATCATGCCCAACAAAAAAAAGAACATTCCATGACAGAATGATATCTGTTATATTCAGCTTGA
This sequence comes from Sula dactylatra, assembly GCA_013389905.1. Lineage (NCBI taxonomy): Eukaryota > Metazoa > Chordata > Aves > Suliformes > Sulidae > Sula > Sula dactylatra. The sequence goes on from WEKW01000089.1 coordinate 80,993, forward strand.
ATAATTATATCTGATCAATTAATGAAAAGCAAAAGGAAAAAGCAGCAAGTCCAAAAAAAAAAAAAAAACCACCCCAAAACCCAACAACAAGAGAAATATTAATTTATCAGTGGATCAGTTTATCAAAGAAGGCATTTGACTACATTGATCCTTTGACTCAGGGTTAGATAACTTGAAAAGAAGGTATTGACCTTTAGGGAATTTTCTTTAAAAATTACAGTTTTTTGAAGTGTAAATGGAACACCTGCCCGCTGCAAAAGCCCTAACCAAAACAAGAAAGTCACTGACATTGCCACCAACTTCCAACAAGATCAGAGCTATCATCCAAAAAGACTTACTCAGGACAGCATTTATGCCTAAGTGTTGCAGGTTTGAGGTCTTATACACATTAAAATTATTGGGGAAAATTTATTTATTTATTCTTCTGTATTTACTAAATTTTCATCACTAGAAATTGTCTACAGTTTTAGATCCTTTATGATAAAATATACACATTACACTATTTTTCTTACGACTTGAGTAACTGTCAGTGTTCTCATTCCTTCCCTTTCTTGATTCTGACAAGGACTCTGAACAATAAGTTGATTATCATAGTGCCAAATACACTAATTTTAGAGAAACATATGTTCCAGTGAATTCATAGTGCATTTTGTATATTTTCTAATTTGGTGATATGAATTCAGCTATGATGTGATCCAAGTCTAGGATGCACTTTCTCCTAATGTAATACTCTGTTTTGAAAGTATGACCCTTCTCTTTTGACTTGGAAAATATCAGCTGCTCTCCAACAGGATAATCACAAGTAAACTGAAAAATATCATATTTCTACATTCAATCACAGTGTACATGCACGTATTTCCAGATGCTAAGTATTCCACACTGTTATATAGCAAGCATGTTGTTGTAAACTGTATCTACAAAGGGACAAAATGCAACTGTCTGCTGCTTTCAAATCGTGAGATGTCAAAGAATTCCACATAGAAGAGTTAAGTTTCATCAGCTGTACTGTATATATGGGAAAATTAAGCACAGAAATAGGAAATAAACTACCCAACATCTACTGTTGTCTCGTGATTAGGACAGACATAGTTTCTATAAGCCAGTCTTAAGTGTCCTGATCTTCCTGTTTCTCCCCTTGTAACGGGTAGGGCTGCACAGAGATTAAGGTGTCATGGTCTGCCGAAAGTGAACAGAATTACAGCCAGACAGCAGGAAAGATGAGAAGGGAGCCTCACATAAACACAACTCAAGGTGTGGGCAGAGTAACTGAGGGGTAAGCTCAGATAGGAATTTACAGTCTGTCCACAGTTCTTCATTAAACACTCAGCTATTGCTATACACAAGGTAGCTCAGCCAGCCCTCTTCCACTGATGGTAAGACTACTATGAGTTATTTCCTTTTCACTGCAAGACATGAATGCAAGCAGTTCCTGGCAAATTACTCACAGGCTGTAAACACACATCTCTGATTATTCAGGAATAACTACTTGTTTGTCCATATCCCCCTGAGGGCCAGAGGGATGGGACAGAGGACAGGAGCACATGCAGAAAGGACTTCCCAAATTACACAAGCAGTATGTCCAATGTCATTGCACACATTTGAAACTGCTGTAGTTACTCACACAGCCCTCCAGTTCATTTCATTAACCAAAGTTCAACTTCAATTTTCCTTCATGCTTTCCTCTAGGACCATAGAGAGGACTTGGTTTCCTTGGCTTTGGGCCCCCACCCTGACTCGCTTAATGTTCCTTTTGGGTTTACCAACTCCAGCCTAGCTCCAACTGCTACTACGCCACTGAAGACACCTAGCTCCAGGAGCTACGCCTCAGAAATACACCATTGTGGAGCACAATGAAATCCAAGAGAAAACACAAATCAGTCTCCTATTTAAAGTTTTCCATGTACGGTCCTGTCTTTGCAGCTATTTTGGACTAAGGTGTGACAACCTTACAAATGACTACTTTCCCACTTGTCTGCAGACATGACTACCATCTCAGCACAAGTAAATAGAGGAACCTTGTTTGCACCTCCTACTTTGCAGACTAAAATATTTCTGCACCATACTTCATAGTCTCCGGAACAGTGAAAAGCCATTCCTGTATTTCCTGACAGGTCTCAGAGTCAAATTGCCTAAGATCCACAATGGTGATCTATATTAGGTACTCAATCCTATGTACACTTAAATCAGCTCTACCACATAATTTCCTTGTCACATAGCTCTGGTATTTCCTTCCATCCAGCCAGCAAGGCTAAATATGGCACAGCTGGAAAATTGTCTTCTCCCCTGCACATCCAAAAGGAGCAGTGCACACAATTCAAATATCTTCTGAATTCAGTGGTGGTTTCCTTAGTTGGTCCTTTCCCAAGTTGCTCTATCTTGGAAAACTTCTGCAAAAATAGCAGTTACTCCAGAGAAAACTCTGTGTTTAAAGAAAATCAAACCAAAACCAAAATGACCCACAAACAAAAAAACACAACCTGTATTTTTTGTTCATATCAACAAATTCAGCTTTATGTGGAGCAGAAGTCTGAAATGCAATGAAAGCCCAAAGAGAGGCCTTCTCTGATCCCAAGCAAATCTATAAAGGTCAAAACCCCTTCTCAGCTGCCTTCTCTGTCCAAACTAATATTTTGCCCTCTTTTGCAATTAAAACATCTACAGTATTCTCTACTGGGGAATAGCTGCCACCCCTAGCATATTGCTTTCCTAATCATCCACAGAGTTAATACACTTGTCCTGCCTGTCTCTGGCCTTGACTAATACAGGCTTGCCCTGCCTACTTCCAGGCAGAATGATAATTTTCCTAAATCATAGTTTTAGCCATGTCATTATTCTCTTTTAATCCCATTATGGGGTCTGACTTCTCTATAGGATAAAAGACTAAACTACTTACCTCTATTGCACAGTTCTACAAAGGACTCACCTCAGCTATCATCTCTAATTAGCACCAAGTGGTTGAATGACCTGTTCACCCACACTTGCATGTCTTTCCAGCTTTTCCCACTTTGTCAACTAGATGATCTTCATAAAACATCCATGAGTCACCTTCACTCTCTTTCTTCATACCCCACCACAAAATTCCAGTCTGTTGCAAAGCCTATTAAAAGCATGACAATAATTAGGCTGTTAAAATATCAGAAGTTCCACTTATCATTTTAGCCAATATTTTCTCACTGTTTCATTTTTGCCCCTTCTCCTTCTGCTTTTATCACTTGTACTTATATCGTAACCCTTTTCTGTAGCACACTTTTATGCTCAATTTTTGGTAGAACAGTAAGCACAATGAGACTTTGGTCCACAGCTTGTGTCTAATTACTACAGTAATGCTACTTCTAATATTAAATTGAGCTAAACTATAAATTATACAAAATTGCCATTTTCACATGCCGATTAGCATGCTGAGATACATTCTGAGGCCACTGTACACATTTGCATTTCCTATCAAGACTGCTGTTTTATATGTATTTTGCATACACAGCTAAAGCTACAGATAGGACCCGTAATTCTTTCCCAAAGGAAAATAAATATTCTCTCTCTCTGCTGCTGCTGCTCCTTCTGATCAGAATACTCTTTAGTTAAAGTACGATAAATGGGTAAGAATGAGACCAAATTTCAATTTTTCAACTGAAATTTTTCCATTACTGCAGATTGTACACTGTGTGCCTTCACAATTCTTGTTGGAAAAAGCAAAACAAACAAAAAAAAACCCCCAAAACCCTAATTGTCCCAACACAGGAGGCACACAAGATCCTTCCTATCTGATTTCCCTACACTGTGGATGCCACATTCCCCTCTGGCAAACTGGAAACAAAGTTCAGTCTCCCCATAACAGCAAAGCTTAATCCAGTAGACCAATAATTTCTCAAAATTAATTTTCCATTCACTACTGTTGATTTCTATAAAAGAGGATATTCCTACATATCTAGATCCAAGAATCTCTGCAATTTTTTTAATTTGACATGTTTGTAACATTTTTTTTACAACTGTTCCAGGGTGTTGCCTGCATATGTCTTCGCAGACTAGTACTGCTCTAGTGAGTGTTTCAAATTCTGCTGGTGATCTAGGTGTATAATGATGGTACACACAATATATCTGGTATCTTTTGGTTCACCTGAGAAACAAACATTTTGGAGATTTTTTTTT
>WEKW01000090.1:0-51034 GCA_013389905.1 Sula dactylatra
TCTGTAGTGCTAGTCTTCAAATGACAGGTAGTGGTCACCTGAGGATGTTGTGCAAGGCTTGAAAATTATCATTACGGTCTCCTGCTACCTGCACACCTTGAAGGGTCAAGTATTTATTGTTAATATGTTGATACTGTCTGTGCGCTTATAATCCATACTTTCAAAGAACTCATTTTACAATAACTACAGGACTGGCTTTGGTCCTCTTTAAGACAATTTGGGCTCTACTCAGTGATTAAGGCTTTTTGAAGTTCAACAGTCATACCTTGAAACACGAGGTTGCTTATTAGTTCTAAGAGAAAATAGATGATAATACATGTGCATGCAGTGATGAATACGGGAACTTAGAGGATGCCGTATGAAAACAAATTCCTGCTTCTAGAAAGTTGAATTATTCTTACTGAAAATATCCCCCCTTTGTGGAAACAGCTGGTGTACCACATGCCAATACGGGAGACTTCCAGCACATACTTAGGCTGTGGAGTAGTCTTGCTAGATCTCATAATCTTCAGCTTCATAACTTAGTATTTTGGCCAAAGAACCTTGAGAAATGTGTCTCACTCTCTCTGCCTCAGAGTTTGCCTTAAAAAAATGAGGAAACATCAAAAAGTTGTATACCATTTCTTGGCTCTCACAAAAGATAGTGAGAGATATTTGGAATAAGGTAGTAAAAAAAATTGGGGATAATAATGGGAAAGCCTAAGAAAGAATAGATAGAGAAATCATTAGTTGGTTTTTTGTTTTGTTTTCTTTTCCCAGAAGAAGGGGAAAAATTTGGATGAAAGGTACTTCCTTTGGTGATCAGTAGATGATTAGTAATTACATGGCAATTTAAGTGTAAAGTTGCAAGTGAAATCTTTGGATATAGGGTGTTTTGGGGTGAAGGAGGTTTGCTGCTCTTTAGAGCAGCTTAGTTGACCCTTGAATTCAATACATGGCATGCTGAAATAACCATGTAGGCTTTTCACATGTGTGTATACATTTATGTGAGATCTTGTCTGAATTTCCTGAAATATTTTTGAGGCAAATACTTGGCTTAGACAATCTTTTTGTTCATAGTAAATGGAAGATCTAGGCAATAAATTTGCCTGATTTGTAATAATAATTACAAATGCTAATCCCTGTGATACTCATTTTTCTTACGGAGTACAGGAATCCTGAGTGTCTTTTGGATGTAGTTAGACCTATTCACATTCCACTGTGCTGTTTCTTTGAGTAGGTTTTCAATATATATACAGCCACCTCTTAGTACTTTCTTTTGCATTTTTCTGCAATGTTGAGCATCTTATGATATGGGTTCGAGTCTAGGGAACACTGAACCTGGCCGTTAGCTTCGACTCTTAAAAATTCATTCTTTATTTTTACATCAAACTGTTGCCTATCTGAAGTATGCTGTTACGTGAATGACTTGTAGTTTGTTTGAGGAAGTAAATTCTGTTGGCATTTGCTGCAGTTCTTTAAATTCACAATGTTAGGTAATGAAGACTCTAAACCTCTTAGTATGTTTGAAACATGTGAGAGTCAGACATGACAATAAAACCATCAGTTAATTCCATAAGTGGCAAGAAGTTTAGCCTGAGGAAGTAGCAATAGATAATGCTGTGGTATGTGATTCATGTTCCACTAAACCTGATTCACTTCTTGTGTGTGATTCATAATAAATCATTGATTAAACATAAAACAATCTTCCTCCAATTGCAAAGAGCATAGAGATGTCTAATAAAAACCAGGAGATTTGGTTCTGCCTGGGGAATCTGTTCAGTAGTTGCTTAACTGAAGGTATTCCAGTTGTTTGTAAAAGTTCCCATAAGAATTTCATTACAAATTCCTGGTCAGAATGAATGTTCAATACCAGAAATGTCATCCACAAGTTTGATAAATTAAAGCAAGGAAAAGTACTGAAGCAAATAATCGAGGTCAGTTTAAAGGAAAATGTATAATGAGTGCAACTGAATTTCAATTTACTTGTAGTATGACAAATTCTTCCTTTTCCCTCTCAAAATTTTTGATTGTAGGAAGCACTCTGGATAAGAAATGTTTTGCACACACAAATTTCAGAACCAAAGTTATTTGAAAATTGAATCTTACAACTGAGAATAAAAAGATCAAAAGAACAAAGCTTGAATGTAGAATTTTAGTCTTTGCTTTACATTTCAACTTAAGAAGGGTATTACGTATTTTCACTTTCGAGATCATGTACTACGTATATTTAAATGAATGCATTTGACTTGCCATTGTTGCACAACAAACATGGAAAATAACATGAGAAATTAAGAGGGAAAAAATTGTGTCTGTGTTCTATGCCTAGAGAAAACATTCCTCCCCCTTGCCCCCTGTATTTCTGTTTTAACAGTATGCTTGAAGTTTTGAAGATTCCTGAACCTCTTGCACTTAATGAATGGTCCAGAATAAAGCCTCTGGCTGTTTGGGCTTGAAAAAAACACCTTGCCAGAGCCCCAAGGTGGGGCTTTTCTCCCCTCTCCCATCGCTACATTTAAGATCCCTGCATTGCAGCCATGCCCATACCTGGCTGTGTACCCTGTTAATCCATACCCTGGCTCTGACCCACAGACTTGACTTTCTGGCTTGACTTCAGACCTGCCTCAACACTGTGGGCTTCCCTGGTGATCACTGCTTGTGCCTGACCCTGGTTACTGTCTGCAGATCTGATCCTGACCCTTACTTGCTGGTTCAGCTTCTTGACTTGACATTGGACCTTCCTCATATCCTGTCTGAAGACCTGGACTGTGCCTGAGCCTGGCCCCCATCACTGGACCTGCTCTGCTCATGTTGGCCAGGTATGGTGGGACTGAGCTGCTGTCAGTGAGGGCGCTGCCCTGCCTGCCTCCCGTTAGCCTGGCATGTCCTCCCAGGTAGAGCAGCCTGCCTTCTCTCCTCCCTGACTGCTTACTGCTCCATACCAAGCACTGGTCAAACTACAGCAGCCTATTGCATTGACCTGGATCAAACTAAAACATACTGAATACCATCAAAATCACAGCTATGTCCAGGACTTGGTGGTTTTTAAATCAAATTAAAAAAAAAAAAATCTGTGCTTAACAAATAAGGCCTCAAAAGAATCCTCAGGTGTTTATATGCATAATTATATTAGGATTGTTTTCTGACAGCACTGACCTCTGATTCTTAGCTTCATATTTTGAATCCTGCTTCAGTGTTAGCTGTTTTTCGTAACAATCACAAAGTTATTCTGGCTCTCTGGAGCTTAATGTGCTTCTAGAGTTTGATTTTTCTCTTCTTCCTTCACTTGGTGCTGTACTTTTCATGCTTCAACTCAATTGGATTCAGTAACTCTAGAGAGACTGTTCAGTCTCACGCTGCGGTACACTGCAGATTTTGCTTTTTCTAGCTTCTGCCTTCTTCCTAGCTAGCAATCCCAAGGTGTAGTAACACATCCTTAATGTGAAAGCAATCCTCAGTAACTTCCATAAAGGAACTGTCCCAATGACAAAACAGTCAAGTCAAACTTCTAATCATTTAATGGTAGCGGTGTGTTATATAGATGTCCTTTCTTTGTGTATCTCCTTTACATGCTTAAGCCCCTTCAGTATGTGGGAAAGTTTAATTCCATGTTTTTCTCTCTTTGTCAGTTACCAAATGGGATATGAACTGCCAATGGTGTTTTGTGTTATGTTTATAAAATATTTTATAAACATGTAATTTTACAGTAGAATAGAAATACAAAAGTCAAAGCTAGAAGGGAATATTTGGCTGACCGTTCCCGAAATACTTTTTGATTTATTCAATATAGGACACTGTAATCTGTGGTTGGCTTTGTACGCCTGGCCCCTCACAATGTTTGTGTGAGAGAAAGGAGTGGAAAATAAAATTTTTGTTGTTTTCCCTGGAAATGATGCAGCAGTATCCAAATTCTCTGCAGCTGGAATTTTGGTTCAGTGCTTTGAAGTGGGATGAGACACTTCCAAGTAGATTGTTATCCATTCTGTATTTCATGAATCACTCAAAGCTGCATGCTGTGCCATCTGCTAACAGTTTGTAGCCACCAAAAACCCATTAACAGTATTGTCTGGATTACTTAACAAAAGCCTGACTAAGTGTGCCTAGAGCTTGACACAGACTCAGGGTACCAAAAATAGTAAAAGTTGTGACCACCCAAGAGGAAGCCAGGTGTAACTGAAAGGGCTTAGTGCACTGCAGAAATCAGACGCTCTCCTGTCTTGAGGAGAAGTTAGCAATGCTTGGATACAAGATGACACTGGAATTGGAACTACTTGGAGAGTTTATGGAAAGCTGAAAACAGAGCTGAAAAATGGAGCTCAATACCGACAAAGAGTCCTCAGACTGGAAAAACAAGAGTTGCCTTTTTTGTCACACAGACAACTGTTTGACAGCTGCTGCAGAAGTGGAAGGGTCTTAAAAAGGAATAATGAGAATGGCAAGAATTTATATAATGCTAGAGCTACTCGTTTTTCATGTTAGATGGAGCTGCATTGTAGTAACGTTCATGCGGTATTTGCATCAGGGTAATTGCATCATATGTTCTGCCATAGTTCTTTCCAAAACAAAGGAGTACAACCAGATATACAAGATATATGAGAGACAAGCAAGTTAGATAATACCATCAAAGAAAATGGTCTCAGAAATCTGGGGTGGGGCTTGGAAAGTTTGTAATGAAGGTGGAAGAAACACTTAAAAATATGCTTTGGTTGTGTGATGGGAGAGCAAGGGAAGTGGAGAACCCTGTTTCTTTGTGCTGTAAGGAAATAAGAATTGTTCATTATTCTTAAAACTCTCACACCGATTTTCATTAACACTAGTGTCCCAGAAATGGTTATTTTTCATAGAGCAGTTCTGGATGGCTTCTTTCCTGCTATGCAATACAGAGTTATCAAACTTTCTCTTCCGTCTGTATCCATACATTGCTGTAGGTGGCAGCTGGAGATATGTACAGGTATGCAAAGCCATTCGTGCATCCTTTCTGTTGATGATAGCTTCTCTTTCACTGCAGAGCTAAATACAGTGACTTCTATCTACTGCATGTTTTACTGCATACACAAACACAATGTACAGGAAATAAACTTTATAGTTCTCAACTGCTGTAAAATCTTAATGACAGCACTCACAGCAGACACAGTGGGTACATTGTATGCTTCAGGTTCTATTTTAGGTAGCCTGAATTTACAGTCCTCATATCTTGGTAAATATAATCCCGTGCTATACGACAAAAGGGTAGCTCTAAAGATAGTAATCTTCAGTGTGATGAAGCCAAAGTCCAGATCTGTGTTCTGGTATAAAGGCTTGCTTTGTCCATATAAAATCCTTCGTTTTGGAATCATACATTCGAATACTTCTTCCCCACCTCAAAAAAAAAAATTACTGACATGGACTAATCTTTTTGTGTAAAGATGATCCATGTTAATTGGTTATGGTTTATATGTTTCAATTAGTTTTGGACTTAGGTCTCATACACACATAAGGTAGTCTTTAATTATCCTTCTCGTGATGATACTGTGATCAGCAGTGGAGCTTAAGAGCTTCATGGCTTTTTTGGATGTTGTCACAACCTATCTGAAACTTTTTTAGTGTAAGAATTTTTTCCCCAGAATTTGACTGATTCCCAGTTCTGCAAATATTTCTGTGCATATGAAGAGTCCTACTAAAGTCAGATTTCTTACCTAAATAATTCATGTAGACATGTAGGAAGTCTTATGCCTGCATATATAATTTATGCACTCGATTAGTTCACTGGCTTTGAGTAACTACTTGCTGTATTTCTAAACAGTTCTCAAATATAAGATCTTAGTGTCTAACTGCAGCAGATAAGAAATACCTCCAATGTTTTCTTTCATGCTGTAAGTAAAATGAAGTTCAGAACAGCTCTGAGAATGATGAATTAGAAATGAGATGTTTAATTTAGACTGGGCTTTACTCCATATTGTTCTCAGTCCATTATTTATAAGAGGTTTTATGCTTTACTGTTCTCTTGTGTATTTACAAACTTGGTAAACGCTCAGTGTTTGAGGTCACCATTTCTTCCTGCTAAACCATGTATTGAACAATTAAAGTAAAAAATCTCCTTTGTACTGTTCTTCATTTTTTCCTAAACTTATCTTTATTCTTTGTTACTCTTGTAACTGCTTTCCTGACCTTTTTTCTCTGTTCTGATCAAGTAAAATATATCAGTTTCACAAGGTCATAATAGGAGGTTGAAGAAAAACAGGAAGTTGAGTAATATTTATAGATGCATCGACCACTTCAAAATGAAAAAATATTAAACTAGTCTGCTTTGCATAAAGTATTAATTAATCCAGCTCCAGTGTATGCTGTTGTATTTTTATCTCTGAGAAGCAAGCATACAGTAAGGGATTTTTAAACTGGAAAACCCCATTTCTTCAACTTTGTAGAAGTGGGAGACAAAAATCATTTTTTCAGTGATAGCTTGATCTCTGTCTAGCTTCCTCAAAGGACTTTGGAATGTTGGAAGTATTAAGGCATATTTTTACTTTTAAGTGTGTGATGTACCACATATATGGTCAGTACATACAGAGTCAATAAAGCATATACACTAATTAGGTTTGTATTTGCTTTGTTGTTAAAACTACCTCAAGATTTACCAAGTAGTCCAACTCTTCTTGTATCTCAAGGTTACAATGTGTAAGACCAAGTCAAGGCTGGATGTGCCTTTCTTTGGGAGCTGCAATTAGTGTTGATAGATGCCAGCTAGTTATACTGACTGATTCTTTATATCTTTTAGACCACATCACAGGCTTAATGATGTCTGATGTGTCCAGAAAGGCTTGTGACACTGATGGGAGAGGAACTAGTCAGCTGGGATATTTTATTTTCCAAAGATAATGAATGTCAGGAACTTGGGAGGATGATCTTGCTGCAGAGATGAGTCTCCTTTCTGCCTAAGCCAGACAGGGGGAGCACCAAGTCTGGATATCCTCCTGCAGTGGAGCCACTTCTGGTTTGCAAGTGCCTTCAGAATACCCTGTCCTCAATGAATATTTTGTCCTACACTCTGAGAAAACAGAGCTGATAGCATGGGATCCTCCCTAGTTGTTTGCTCTTCATGTGTCCAGGCTGCATCTACATAGCCTAAGCTGGCTACAGTATGACTGTAATTTACTATGGTTAATGGGAGTGAAAATGCAGCCAGCAGAGACTGATGTAGAAAGCTCTTTGCTACTTAGAGTGGACAGTGTTCTTCTATGTTTTTATTGTATTCCTATTTTCTGACTTTATCTAGATTAAGGTACATCTGCCCCTACTGTTACGCTACACCCAGTGGCCCTGTTGTTGGAAGAGGATTTCTGCTTTCTTCCTTGGGGAATGCCTTAACCATGAGAGGTGAGCACTATCATTGCTCTTTTCCTCTGTGCATCTTTAAAAGAAAAATGTGAACCCTGTCCTTCCTTGCAATGGAAAGTTGTGGGAATGCGTTCATCAGGTATGCGCTGGATTGCACACATCACCCTCACATTCTCCTGAGCTTAGTGTCCTGTGCTGGCAGAGGAGGGAGGGGGAGGATTTACAAAGGCATGTTTACAACGGATGTCAATGGCATCCATTACTTTGGATGTCTGCTATAGGCCATTTGTAGGAGTCTCAGTCTTCCTGGCTGTTTTGGACACTAAGTTCCTCCTTGGTGTTGTAGTAGTGAACAGCACTTCACTGGAGTTTAGAGACCACCTGACTAAAAGATACAGACTTAAGTCCTCAGCTTCCTTAATGGAGCTGGATGCCAAGAGTTTCTGTGAAAATCATTGCCCTCGGCCACTTAAGGTATCTTCTTTGGCAACATATATTTTACACGATACGCTACTTTTGGTACTGTACTGCTCCGTCTCTGCTGGATTCTTGGCTTGATATTTTCATACCCAGTCGCTATAAAGCACTGCTGTAACATGTTGGATTTGCCTGGCCTGCGCTGACACCTTTAGCCGGAGGTCTGAGTAGGCTAGATGAGGCTGAACAGTGTTTATAATTGGATTATAATTTAGAGAGTCAAACATGTTTTGGGTTTAAGCATACAAATTAAAATTAGCTTTTTAATACAATTCAAGCTAATTGTAATAAGCAAGTCATTGGCAATAGTCCTTCTCATGTAGAGAAGTCTTAAGTCTTAACTCACTAAGAGTGTACGTTAAATTAATCACAAGCTCCTAGAAGTTAATATTAACTCAATTAGACTGAAATCACCATTATACTATATTTTGGAAATTCATTAAGTAAGGAAGTTTGCGCTTATGTTCAGTTGCATCAGTTCTCTTATGATCCATTTTGTTTGCATCTTTATCTTTCTTCTATCTATCTATCTTGGCACTTACTATAATTAATAAAGAGAGCGGTCATGCCTATAGTTAAAACACTGTCTAAATTGTTAACAGGACTGAAAAACTGTAGCAGCAGCCCATTTTGCCTCAAGACTTGCAACTAATGACTTTCTGGTTTTGTCTGGGTTTTTTAATGCAATTTTCTCTGTATGGTTTTGTTATTTGGACGATTATGTATGACCTTCATGAGTTATTAAGTAATCATGTTAGTCTCTTTACATGGATAAGAGGAAGTTGGCCTAAAATTGTCAATATCAGTATCTCAGTGAGCATTTTGATGAAATAATTTTTTTCCTCAAGAACATCTTATTTTAGTTCAAAATCCTACATGAATAATTATATGAATTTGGCATGTTATCACTTATGAAAAGTTCTTCTCCCCATAAAAAAAACCCAACCAAACAAAAACAAACAAACAAAACCAAACAAACAAAAAAAACCCCAAAGACAAAACCCAAAAAACCTGTGGGCAGACTCCTAGCAAGGTAAGATATCCACTGTCACAGAAAAACATTGACTTGTTAGTCACTGCATTAAGTTTCTCAACATCCATCCTGGTTTTGGGCACTTGTTATGTACAACAAACATGAAGAATTTTCATTATTTGATAGGTCTTTGAACAGAATAATGTCTTTTAGTGAAGCTTCAAGTGCAATATCTTCTTTGTATTGGTACACATAGTGCACAGGGTATTTTGTCATAGTTTCCTGTGCAAAATAACATCCCTTTCATAAAGTTTGGCCGTGGAGACGGAGAACTACGCAGGTTTCAAATGCCATTCATTGACTTCACACTAAGATGTACCCTAGAGCTGTTGACTAATAGGAAACAAAGTTTAGCCATAACAGCCTGAGGTACGGACGTTGTTGCTGAAATGGAGATTTTTGCTTACTTAATTCTTAGTGCATCTGCCAAAAAACTATAATGATAGCTTCTGATTTTTATTTCATTTCAGAACAAAAATTTGATCTGAGTCATGTATCTAAAACATTTTGATTTGGAAGTATCAGCCCCTTTCTGAAAAGAAGATTCTGGGAAAACATATTTTTTGAAGTTTAGTTTGAATAGGTACATTCAAAAGGAAACCTTAGACTCCAGCTGACAGTGCAGTAGGGCCTCTGAAAGGCTTCAGTTATGGCATAATAGATATGGTAAAATGATACAGTATGAAGCAAAAGAAGTTGACAATAGAGTGCAAGAATCTCAGATGGCAGTAGCTAGCTTATCACCTCTGCAATCAGTGACGCAAAATCAGTTTACTGCAACACTAGTTCCCATATATTTATGTAATTGTGGGAATAAAATATAATGAAGCTCCTGAAAGCTAAGTGTTTTAGTATTTGTTGTTGGTTTTTGATTCCTCCCCTGCCTTTTGTGTCAACAAATTCAGACAGAAGAGCAGAAGCAGTACTGGTATGAATGAGTATTGCATATTCCTACAAGTATATGTAGGTGTGAGTGATTTTTATCTTTTTTAGTTTATTTTTTAAACCAGTTTAGACTGTTATGTGTGCTTGCATATCAATGTTAGTTTGCATAAATTAAACCTCAGGTGCATAAAGACAATGACAGCTACTGCAAAGAGATGCTCCCTTCTCTTTCTATTCTTAGATTTGATTTTTTAAAAAAGAAAAGAATCCTGGAAGTTAAAACTCAAATCTTTTAATTATGGTATAAAAATGTCAGAAAGAAGAAACAAACAAAAGAACAAGGGATCTCCTTGTGACTCTCTTTCATCCCAAACTTTGTCTAAAAACCTGAAGGTGCTAGTTGCAGTATTGCCAAGTTATCCTACTTCAAAGGGGTGCTCAGCATTTATGGTATTAGTTCCATAAAAACATAGACTGTTTGACTTTTTTTTTAATGCTGGCTTAATTCAGCTACTGAGGTTCTTTTCTATTTATACAGTCTACACTAGATAAAGAAACTATATGCTCATATTAGGCATACCTCCCATTCTGTTATAACGTGATTACTTTTTTTAAGTACTGCTGGAGCAGAACTTCAAAAGTCAGTCCTTCTTGTTCTTCTAATGAGTTGTTGTTAGAAACTGCACTGAACTCAAAAATATCCATCCTCAGCCTGCCCTTTTAGAGCTGTCCGCAACAGGACATGGTTTTGTCAGTTCCTCGTTCTAAAAAGAAATGTCTCATGTTAAATCTCTTGCATGATCTGAAGCAAATATTTGTCTCGTGTTTCATAATACTGGCTGGCTGGTGGGAGAAAGTAAACCTGAGCAAAGGGAGAAGATGTATGTGTCATGCAAAAGTAACTGTAACCTATTTTTATCAGGGTCCAATCTCTTTCCTACTGTCAGAAGGATGTAAACCCACATAAATAGGGCCAGCACAGATTCTGACATAGATACATTACTTACAATGTGGATATCAGAGCTTTTGTTCCTTGCTCCAAAATTTACTCTACTGAATTTCACAGAACTGAGCAAATAGGCTGAATTTAACAACTCCTGAAAAATTGGGCACAGCATCTTTTTATGCATGAGGGCAGGAAACATTTTTATTAATTGCTACCTTTGCCTTTCAGGTGGCTGCAGTATTTCACCTAGGGCGTCTCAGGGAAATGTAGATCTTGCTGTTGGCAGAGGTGGTGTGTTGGCTGCTCAGCAGCAAACCAAGTGAGAACAAGTCCTGGTATAAATAGTAACAGCAGCTCTGATTATATAGGGGATGAAGTTAATGAGCGGTGTTTTGTCCTCGACATCAGTTTCTGGCTTTCCCTTGTTGCATCAGACGTACAGTCTTTCAAATACTGGCTTCCAGGTTGGGTTTTGTGGCATGGAGCTTCCAAGGCCCCTGATGATGGCAAGGAGGTGAGCAGTTTCTCAGTGTTCTTGGACAGCCTGATCAGCTTTTAAGTGTGCTTTCTGACACAGCTCAAATGTACTGCCTTGTGGGTGTGTCTACTTCTATCCCGAGACTTCTCTCAGGAAATAGCTAAGCTAATTTTAGAAACAAAAACAGCTGAAAGAGGCCCATTGCAAATGCAGCCAGAGTATCTCCCGTCCAATCAGTTATGAAATCTGATTGATGCTAAAGCTTTTTCTTAGCAGAATGTTTATTAATCTTGAAGGGGTGGGGAGAAAAACAACACAAGAGATCTTTTACAAGGCAGACATAAATGAACAGAAGCTCTTTAAAAGTGAACTTGTGGGAACTGGGAGATTGATGCAATACATCACAGGGACAGAAAGGCCAGACAACAGCTTTCCGAGTACATGTTGGCATAAAATCAGATAGAGAGAAAAGAAACTATGGTACTTTTTGCCTGACATGACCTGAGGAAAAATACTGGCTGTTGTGCAGCTCTTGCATGCTTATCTCGGGCATATCATGTTCTGTAGTGATAAAAATACAACTTCTGGTAACAGCAAGAACCCAAATGCGCTTCTGAATTGTGCGCAAAATGTGACAGTTGTTCCTTCAGCCCCGGTCATGTTCCAGTGTATGTTTTAGCAGCTGCTTTTTATTGCATTTGATTCCTGTACCATTGGTCTGAATGAAAACACAGGAAATGCAAAACCTTATAGCAATATTCTGTTTATAATGGGGAAGGTAACCTGTTGTCAGGGTCTGTGAATGTTGTATGGATTCACACTGTACCAGGAAGGCAGGGAAGACACAAATTCAATGACTCATATTTTTAAATCTTTCACCTAAACTCTTTTACTGCTTTTTGAAGTTGTGTTGCAGAATGAACAGCTGCAGGAGAATACTTTTTTTTGCACCAAAAGCAGAACTAGAGTTATTTCCCCAGCAGAACTACTGTTGAGGGCTCCTCTCTTCTTATGCTGACTGCAAGAGCCTGGGAGATTAAGACAGTTGCTAAAGAGGGTGTACAAGCTTCCTCACTTGTGTTCTGTCATGTGTCTCATTCATTTTCTGGTGTCTGCTCCTGAATAGATCTTTACCATGTCCCACTTCACACGGGATGGGGTTTTTTGCACATACGGAAGATACTATTGCTAGACCAAAAATGTTAATGGGCTGTAGGCATGAGAAACAGACTTCAACCTAAATAGAGTAGGTCTGAAACTAAAAGGTCTGAGTCTGGCTTTAGACACGCACAAATTTTTGGCTGCATATTACAGCCCAAGTTACAAGGTACCACATTATTTGGAACTGTACATACATTTCTTCTCTGATTGCTGCATGCAAAACAACCAATTCCCTCTCATTTTCAGTAAGATGATGCTTCCTGGTATTCCTTGTAATCAGCTTCACAAAAGGGGTATTTTGTACAGAGAAAAACTATCTGTCATAAACTTAGTGCCGTTCTAGAACATTTTGTTACAACTGATTGTGCCTCAAATGTTGTCTTTGGGAAGACTTTTTATCTCTTTAGTCTGGGCCAAAATGAACGCTGATGAGCTGTTGCTTGTGTGACTGAAGTTCTCAGAGCACAACTGATAACAGTGGTAACAGTCATGTAACATACAACTTCTTATAACTCTCTGCTGTAGAGGGTTTTACCAAGATCTTGCCACGCAATGTAGTGGGAACAGATGAGTCTGTGCTGAAAGCTTTTGATAAATCCTACCCAGAGCATTTTTTGAGAACTGTAGGACCTTTTTGAAGATGTAAAGACCCAGCATGAGGTACGGGAGTGAGAGCCCTTAGGCAAGGAAACTGTTCCACTATTCATGTTCTTAAAATTACTTTGGTGTTCAAGTTACTTCTGAGCCAAAAACGATCAGACATTAGACCTCAGCAAACCTGTGAATGTCAGAATTATTTGGGGGAATCGGGATCCTTCATCATAACCACATATTTTGCCAAGATATGATGTGTGGCCCCAATTAAAAGAAACTGTAAATACTACAATTTACCCAAATTATTATTCCCTTCCTCTGCCCAAACTTCAAAGAAAAAGTTTCTTAATAGTTTGTATGATGCTATAAATTTTTTTTTTTTGCATACTGAGAAAAGAATAGCATTTCATGAGTCATACTTATTGTGGGGTCTGTGGACAAAGCTTTCAAGGCCAGATGAGTTCCCACAATGTGGAAAAGCCTTAAGGTTCAACAGTCTTGCTTCTTCCAACAATTAATTAAAGACAGATTCTTAAAATACTTTGACATGAATAGCTGAACGTACTTCAAGAAGCATCTTTAACTAAGTTGCTATCAGATCTGAGCAGAGGAAAGTAACATATATACAAAGTCTCTTTACAGGTCAGATGAAGGAAAATCTTTGTCCAGAAATTTCTTGTTTGCTTGGTGTCATCAGTCAGTGTGTTGGTGGTAATGTGTTTATTGAATACTTTAATGTGTAACTGCCAGGATTGTTTTTTGTTTTGTTTGTTAATTATTTACTTGAAATGAAGCCTGCTTAAAAGAAGTGACACTTGGCCATAATTTATTGGAAGTGGCACAAATCCTGTTCTGTTACACGTCTCTAATCATATTGAAGTCCATGGCAACAATGAGAAGAATTTGACCCTCATTATTATAATTTAAAACTTTGAGCCAAATTGCAAGCTGTGTCTATATAATTTTCATCAAAGATTTTAATGTTTCTCTTGTATGAGAATTACCGAATGTGGAAATTCCAAATAGACTGTATCTTTTGTAAAATGACAAAAACAATACCTGAAAAGACAGCAGTTTTCCAGGTGTGCAGTTCCTTGCCTACATAAATTTCTTCTTCAAATAAGTACCTTTCTGAGTAACCTGAAACAGCACTTGATCCTTTCAGTGCTGCAGGCATTTTGCTGTCCTGTGTAAGTGTCAAAAGATGTGAAGTTCAGTGGATGCATCTAGATGTTTAACCAGGTCTTGCTTAGCTTGAAGGTTAGGGGCACTATCATTCGTTTTGTCTGAACAACAGCTGAAATAATAAACCACGCTCCATTTGACACAGTTTTATCACAGGAGAGAGAAACGATCGCAAAGGGCTGCTTGAAGTGACTGAGAAAAGTTCTTTGACGAAATTCACTGCATCTTCAAATATTTCATCTATTCATTTTGCAAGGGATCTGAGGAAAACATATGACACACTGAGCCGCACTGAATGATCTTCTGACTGACCAAATCTATTCCGTAACATTGTCAAAGAGCCCAGTAAATAACATATGGGAATCGTTTCCATTTGTGTGCGAAAGCAAATATAACTGACCTTGTGATACATTTCTGCAGACAGTTACGTCTATGAACTTTGCATCTGCAGAGATTGCATTCAGATTGCCTCAAATCCTTTGCCCAAACTCAGAAGGCTGAAATGAAACTCTAATTTTTTTTTTCCCACCCTTTCAAAAATGAGGTTCTCTTGAAAAGCTTGGGTTTGTTGATTTGTCCTCTACTTTGGAGCAGAAGTCTCTTCTCCCCACTGTGCTTCCATTTTCTGCTTTGCTAACATGTCATAATCTCTCATTCCCTTCAATTTGGAGACTAGAGGGAATGATGCTATATTACTGTGGAGTGTTTCTTTAATTTGTTTTTAATCAGAGTTTTACAGGATGGGGTGCAAATACTATAAAACTAGTAATTGATCCTATATGATACATTCAATAAGGAAACATAAGATTTAAGATTTCTAGATGGGAGCATTGAGATGAGTGATCGTGCTACTAATCTTCTAGTAACTATCAAAACACAGTAAACACTATGTGAGAATAGTTTGCTGCAAATGATGGTAACTGCAGATTTTCAGGTTGCAAATTATATACTACTCCAAGGACACTTTATGTGAAAATGTGATTTTTGTAAATCCTGCACATGGTTGGAGGTAAGAAACATTTGCATTGATTCAATTATTGTAGAATTTTCCTATTGAGCTGTCATACTGCTGTGTCATACTGGGCTGTGTGGGTAGTATGTTAGGGTCAGCACAGGGTTTAGTGGTTTGCAGGCAGCAGCCAGCCGTGAGTACTCTGCTGTCACCCACTGTGCCCAGAGGGAGCCTCGTGCCTGCAGAGAGAGCAGCTCTTGCACCCTCTCCCTCTCTGCTCGCCTGTTCACAGAATTTGCGACACTTTTTGTAGAACTTCTTGAAGTATCTTCCTGTTATGTTCTTTTTACTGTCTCTAAGTATTATTTTGCTCTATGTATTTGATAAATGTCAAATAAACTATGGGGAAATACTTGACTGCCTGGGAAATTTGCTTTTACAGTTGATTGTTTTTCCTTTAACTGTACTGTCAGATTCATGAAACAGCAGATACTCAAGCAGGGACCTCTCTGCTGTTCAGCTTGTTTACAAATAGTGAGCGGCTGCTTCCTTGGTATCTCACCTAACACACAAATGGCAGTATTTACAGGGGGGTTTCAGTAAGTCATGGGGTATTAATAACATACCACAGAATGGTAGGGGTTGGAAGGGACCTCTGGAGATCATCTTGTCCAACCTCCGTGCTTGAGCAGGAACACCTGGAGCAGGGTGCATGGGATTTCCATGCAGGGATCATGATTTTTCCACCATCAAGAAATCAAAAGCTTTTTATTGTTGCAGGGTAGAATAATCTAGCAGCAACTAAAAACAATGCTAGAACAAGTAAACAAAGGTTGACTTTGTACTTCTTTCATGGGCATTCATCCAAACCAAACCATTTCAGGTTCAGCCTGAAAGAACAGGTTGGCATAGCTGAAAGCAGGCACAAAGATGCTACTTAAGGACATGTTGAAGTAATGAGTAAGTCAGTTTTCTGTATCTGTCCTTCCCTAAGAGACCAACTCAGCTTTTTGGGAACCACTGTGAAAATTCAGATTAACTTTGGTAGGAGATGAATGTAAATATTAGCATGCCTTGAGTAACACCAACCTGATCCCTGCGGTTCAGCTCCTGCTATATTTTCCCTAGCTAGTGTCCCAGTACATCCATTGCAAATTTAGCTTCAATAAGAATAATCAGGTAGAGGAAGCTGGGTCTCATGATTATACCACTGGTCTATGAGTCTAGGGCTCTATTCCGTTTGGCTTGTTAGGAGAGCCGATCTCCACAGCTTTGCAAACTTCTGCATTTTCAATCTTGCTGCCAAAATTCTTCCCAATAGTCTCAATTGGGCAAACACACCTTACAGCTCTTAAGGTAACCAGCTTAAACCAATCAAATTCCATCTTAGAACTTTTTAGGAGTTTTCTTTCTTCTTTTCTTTTTTTTTTTTCCTTTTTTTCTTTTTTTGTCCTAACCCGCTATTTCTGAGACATTCTTTCAGGATCTCACCGTTGTACCAGTCAGGTACTTTTCTCCTAACTCCAGATGCAGCCTATTCCTAGGCCACAGATATTCTTTCAGTCTTTAAGTTGAAGAAAACTGTGCCGAAAGCGCTCACTGTTTCTTCTCAGTATTTCTTCCAATGGGTGTTAGCACTCATTGAAAACATGCATCTAATTTCTAATTTAAATGTACCTAACTTCTGTTTCTTGTTTGTTTGGGTTTTTTTTAGTAAACAAATAAACCTTTCTTTCAAAGGGCTGATTTTAGGCTCTTTATTCATGTCCAGCTGGTAACTTGTGTTCCTATGCTTTATACCAAATCCTTAGTTTTGTGCAGAAAACCTGAAAAAAGTTAACATTTTTTTTTTTCTGTGCAGTATCTCTGCAGAGCAATCTTCTGTGATCCATAAAGGGAAAATAAGGATTTTTTTTTACCTATTAAATTCATATGAATGTTATTCAAATATAAATTACATGCAGTGTGGGACATACTGAAATCTTGAATTGCCAAGTTTAAAACTAGTAGACGTTAAATGAGCAACAATTTCTCAATACTATTTCCTAAATAAGTCCAAAGGATTACTGATGATCTCTTCGCTAAAGTTCTCTGCTACATTGTAGGATATTTAACTTGTTTATTGGAGATCATTGGCCAGTGGTTATTTTAAGATGGGGCTGCTGAGACTACCAGCTCCACTGACCTACAATACCTTCAGCACTTTTGAAGTTATGACTTTAGAAATGAAAGCTCTGGGTTCTCCTAAACATTAATAACTAAAACATGTATATATTTCTGGTGGACAAAACAGGGACTGTTTGGTTTTCACTGAAACTAACATTAATGTCATGGGTTTGTACAAAATGCAATTTTTTTTTCTCTTGATCACATAACATACCAGCCTGTGATAAAGAAAGTAGGAAAAAAAAAACCCCTCTATATTTTTCAAATCTCATAATTTACATTAAATCAGTGTGAAAGTTAATCTTGTAGCACAGTGGAAAGGATTGTATTACAAAATCTTTATTCAGACAAAATGTTGTTTCTGACTGGACTTTGTGCGATGAGATGGAATAGACCTTTTTCTTGGTTGAGGTATTTTTATTTCTTGCCTGGAGGAGAGCAGAGGGAGGAGGAGAAGCAAAGGAGAACTAAGACAAGAATTTGTCAGTATATTTAAATAGATCAGTCATAGAAATCACGTGTGTATCAAACGCAACTGGTCCTGGTCTTCTAGTTTGAAGATCAGGACAAAATATTGAATCACTGGGGTCAGAAAAGAGCAAAGGCAAGGGAAGCCAAATCCATTGTCAGCAAGTATGTTTCCAAGTCCAAAATAGTTTAATTGTCTTTCCTTGTTAGGACTGTTTTCTAGGATTTAAAAATAGCTGTGAACACTCTTCAGTCAAGACTTACAAACTATGGTCTGACAGTGACCTGCATGGAGCATCCTGCAGGCCTGTGCTGTCCGAGTGGTCGCAGTGGGGACAGATTTATGACTTTTCCTGAATGCCTCCTGGACAGCTGGGAGACCACCATTCTTTTCAGCATATAAGTGAATGCCAGTTGTGGTAATGACAAAACTGAAAGTTGGGCCTTTGCCTTTGGACAACTACCTCCAGTTGAAAACGAAGAGGTGGGTTTTATCTCAGCCGCTTTGATGTGTAGGTATTACTGAGCTGCTTGCCTAGCACTGCACTAAGTGCAAAGAAATAGGTTCACCTGGACTGTCGTTTGCCTGCTCTATTTTAAACATCTTTCCTTTTAAAGCAGAGTAAACATCTTTGAAATGTCTATTTCTCTTCACTAATCTTAAAAGAAAGGTAAGCAGTGAGTCCAAACATAGAATTTTTTATTTAGGGGTATGAAAACCCCCTCCCACTCAAAAGAGGCTGTTGACAGAGCCTCCTTTCTGCTTACTCTATTCATCAGAGCCCAGGTAGGGATGTTAATTTTGCAGCACTTAGTCAAGATCCAAAAGAGGCCCTTATGTTCTCTGGGGACCTTCTGGAGGGGACCTTCTGGATGAGCTGCTGTAGTGGCAGGCAAACCAAATCCTCCTACCCCAGCACTTCTTGGGGGTCCCCGCACTCAGTGGGGATGGAAGGCCAGAGTGCAAACTGGCAGCCACTCCCTTTACCTCCTCTCTGCCCTCATGTCCAATACAAGGGGAATTACCGCAATATATCCACCTGCCTTTACTAAAATATTTCAAACTGATGTTTACCAAACTCTCAGATTTAGACCATGCTGGTCTAAAAAGTATATTTCCTATCCTCCACTGCTCTGTGGTAAAAGAGGGATTTGGGGGAGAAAACTGTAGTGATTCACAAGCATTTTTAAGAGTTGCTAGTTGATCCAAAAGAATTCTGCCTACCCCCTTAAACTACTGTATTCACATATGTGATCATTTTTCAGTGCTCCTTCTATTTATACTATCCTTAAACTTTTTCAAAAAATTAAATGAACTGTTGTTTCTCCAACTGTTTAAAGAAATCATTACTTGCTACAGGCATTAGCCTATTTATGTAATTGGGCCAAATCTTAATCAAATATATATCTGTATCATTCCACTAAATTCAGTGAGAAAGAACTCATTAGACCTGGTAACTGAACTGGAACTATGCTGATTAAAAGCAGCTGATGACCCAAGAACAGTAGAAATGTCATTATACATGTTTATAATGCTTTCTGAAATGGAAAAAGAAAATTGAGAACTTTTGGAGGGAGGAAAATACTGCATTATCTCTGCATATTGTTGTCTTCAAAAATGACTCTGAAGCAAGAATGACTCATTTTGGAAAACAGAGAATGTAATGAAATGTCCATGAAAGGTCTGAAAACGGGATGATGACAGTGACTACTATGAATAGATTTCCATAAGCCAAATAGGGGATTTCAAGGAGTGAATTTGACCTAGTGGAATAATTAAGAATCCTTAAGTCACAGCAAGTATTACAGTGTGGTCCTTATTTTGGTTACCATTGCCTCTCCTGCATCTCTCTTCTTTCTCACGTTGTCTTGTTTGTAGCTTCTCCTTGTGCATTGCAGGGTAATAGTGAATGCCTGCAACTATTGTACCTTGATGCTTGATTAAAGTAAATGAGAATAGGGTGGGATGGAGGGGAAGAAATCTGTGCAGTCAGAGGAATGCTTTTATAATCTGGTAAAATATTCTCAAGAAGAGAAAAAGTAATCTCTATGAAATGAACTCTGATCCTAAATGGTCACCATGTTATTTGACTTTGGACTGGTTCTTCTTGAAGATGAACTGGTCATGGAGCTCATCAGTCATTTCTAACAACATCAAGGCAAGCACAGTTTTGTAAAGTAATGGCTATAGATATTTCTTCATCTTTTGCTTGGGATTGAAGTTAAACTTTTTTTTTTCTTCAAATGTTGTTGTATTTGAGATCTCCTTCTATTGTACAATCATTTTGAAAACCATCTTAACTAAACTAGTTCTTCAGCACCTTTATCCATCACTTTTACTAGAAATGCTCAATTACAAGTGCTCGGATCTTACCCTGTGGCTTTGTGCTAATAGCCCTGACACTAGGTAAGGTTTTTCTTCAGTTCCGGTCTTTCTAATTCTGACATGTAGTGAGAGGGACACTCATAAACACTGATGAGGAAAAAAATAGTGTCCTACGCACATGAGTATTAGTTACTGTACAAAAAACTTTATGGAACTGTAAAGTTTCACTTCTTTCCTGTCCCTCGGCTTGAAAAGTTCTGATATTTCTTGTTCTCTATTGTTTCGTGCTATTTATAACCTCTAGATACCCAGGTTGCTCTCACTGTATCTCCCCTGCTAGTTTAGAAGAATGTTATTGTCCTCTTTCTGTCTAAAATTACTCATGTGCTTTATTGTCTCTGTTTCCTCTTATTTTTCATCCTCAGATCATTGTTCTTGATGTTATTTCTAAAAATGAATGTATTGATTTCCTGTCTCTCTCCCTGTCTTTTGTTTATTAAGGTGATAAATGTTTTAAGATAAAGTCTGTCATTTATTACATATATTGGATCTCTCTTTGATCTTACAGGAAAATTGCTACCTCAAATGTAAGAGCTGAATCACAAGTGTAATAACTCTAGAAGAGCCATCGAACACCTCTGTGTTCTTTGTTTCATTACTTCATTTCCAGGTTGCTGGTAATGAAGGACTATTTGTTTTCCAGGAACAGCGATATGATGGTTTGCGTTTACATCTCTGAATTGAACTCCCACTAACAGTCTGTCAGACAAACTGCTTCTAAAAAGATGCTGCTGTAACTAAAGAAATAAAGATATTAATCTTCTTTAATATTCTTTATCTCATAAATTAGATATGCACAAAGCCTAAAAGTTTCATGTCCATAAATATGCTGCTACTTGCAGCACGTAGCTAAATGATCCAAAGCCAAAAGTTAATGGCAGATAGTGAGCTGCTGCTGCTTTGGGTTTAAAAGCTATAAGAATATGAAACCCAAGGTTTGCTTTCCTACCTGGAACTCTAAGCCAGGCTATGTTTCTTTGATCTGGTAAACAGCTAAATGTTTTGATTTAAAAGTGAATGTTTTCTCTTATAGTTTTACACTTTTGCTTGCTTGGAGCCAAGTCTTGGTGTAAACTCGTATACCTCTGCTGCTGGGGGAGCCTCCTGCCTCAAGGTGTAACCCGCTCACTGCTATGTGTAAACCTCATCTTTAAATCAGAACTTACTATCTCATGTCTGTCTACTTCTGCTGACGTGCTGCAGTTCGGTTTCTCTGGAGAAAGGCAGCCAGTGCAAGTCCTATGGAATTGAATGGTCCTTAGGTGCAAAGGAAGGGAAAAAGAGCACATGAGCAAGTGAAAACCTGTATGAATCTGGGGAGACAGAGAGGAAAGGAGCTATGAAAAAAGAAAACTGGATGAAGGGCATGGACCCACAGGAGTGGGGAAAGGTTGGAGTGGAGAGATGGACACTGCTTCCTGCTTGTTTGCTTAGAAACATCAGGAGGATGGTGTCTCAAAATATCCTGCTGGAGGCAGAGGATGGAGCGCCTGGACCCTGTGTCCAAAGGGCAGCGCGGGCAGTGCTGGACTTCAGTGTAGCTATGGCCCACTTACGGATGTGATCTAAATAGTCAAAACAAAAGATAACCCAGCCCACGTGTTGGAACATGGCTGGATACGATTGACTTGAGTGGAATTTCACTCCAGCAGAGGTTTACTCTAGTCATGGTACTATATTCAGAAAGATAAACATGAATGTATGCTTATATCCTGAATGCAAGTTAATCAAGTTAGATAAGACAAGAGAAAGTAAATATAACTAATACTATAGACCAGGATGCCAGCTGATCTTGTGATTTGACAGGTCACTTCTCAATATTTGTTCTGCTAAAAGGAAAACTTGTGTATTTCTTTGTAATGTTTGACAAGGGGTTCATGTATTTGTCTCTGCGTTTTTCTGCCACAGCGCTGTGAACGAGATCATGAGAGCTGAACGTAGGCCGCTAACAGCATGAGCACTCTGAGTGACATGCCAGCTGCTCCCACTGAAGTCCAGCGATGGATATAGCAAGAGGAAGATGCGTTATGTGTACAGTATGTAAAAGAATCTGCGGGGAGTTGAGGATGTTTACGCAGCCATAAAGAGAACAGGTGTGAGTGTGACTCCAAAAAAACCCCCAAAACCTAACATCCTGTTTATCAAAGGAAGTTCCTTGTTTTTTCATGGAATGAGTCGTCCTTATGTTTGCATCTCTGGACAAGAGAAATAGGGAACGATATTAAAAATAGCTGCACTATCAAACCTTCTTCCTGAAAGCTACTTTGCATGGGGGGTGGTTGAAAGGGTCAGCTCTGGCAGAGAGATGTAGTTGTGCAGTCAGCTCCCCGGCGAGAGCCCGGCTTTATCTGGATGCAATAGAATAATTTCCATCTGCTTGGTTGGAGCAGAAATCCTCTCTTTCTGACAATACTTGGCATAGCGTTGACACTAGAACTACAATTTTCCATTGTTGTTTTGACCCTCGGATAACTTCTTTTATGGACAAAAGCTTATTAGCTGCAAGTTTTGTATTTAATGTAACTGGCATTCTGCCATGTTGGCTTTTCTACTGCATTTTCATTAGTAGAAGGAAATGGTAAGACGGTGGCTGTGCGTAGATGACCTCACTCATTTCTAATAAGGTGCTCAGTGGCACCAAAGGGTGATATCTTGGCCACTGGAGACATAAGCTGTAGAGTTAACTCTACATCTCAGAGATTTCCAGATCTAAATTAGAGATGGCAACCTTTATTTTGCCTCTTTCAGACTAGTGAAAGTCATCTCAGACTCCCAAGAGTCAAAGCATTTTTTCCACCTTGCATATAATGACAAACAATAAATAATTCTATTAGGCCCTACCAGGGCTGTAGCAACAGCAACAGAGAGGCTATGATGCTCATGTGCAGCTTTGCAAATGGTTTTACTCATGATGCTTAAGATGCAATAAAGCCATGCTCTCTCTAGTGCAGGAGTGCTTGGATTGGAAACTCTGGGGCACGGACACTGGCTGACTATTGCAAGGCTCCCTTGTGTTGCAGTTGAATCGGGAGCATGGGGTTACAGGGAGCACGGGTGCAGGCTCCAGCTGTGGGGGTTCCGAAGCAGTGGGAGGGTAGAAGGAGCTGCAGCTGCCCAGTCACCCTTCTCGAGGAAGGAAGAGGGAGCATGTTTGGGCAGTGACTTTGCAAAAAGAAAATTTGCAGGTTTAAGTTAGGTCAGCCATAGAGCATTTAGAAAAAAATATTTAAATTAAGAGGAAAAAAACCCAACTCCTAATTTCATTAGTTTTAGGCATGTGCTACTTTTCACATATGGTGAGCCTGATATAGCTTTTTTGCTGAATAATAGCAATAATTAAGGTTCTTTAAAAACAAAATGCACACCTTCATATATACTGCAAAGCTATTTAAGCTGTATTTGCAAAATGTAACCCTTGACTGAACTTTGAAATGTCTGCTTCTAGAAATACAAGCCAATTCCTTTTTATAGCAGCATACTGACAAGGGTAATTTATGTATTTCACCATATAGAAAATCCTGGAGGCAGTGTTATTTTTAGCTGTGTAACCTTTGGGCATATTTGGCTATATACTAGTAAATTAGGTTTTAACAGGTGAATGACTTAATATAGCAAGGCAGATGAATTACAGATGTGGATAATGTCTGTCCAAATTGCTTTTTTTCCTGGCTCTAAATTATTCATCTGAGATGGCCAGAAGCCAGCTATGGGGATTATTGATAAATGTGAGTTAAGAATAGATTAGAACATTTCTCTTGTGAAGTATAATGTTTCTCTGACTGCATTATTTTCCATCTTCCATTAAGCACTACAAGCCAGACTTTTTTTAACCCAATTTTAAACTCTTCATGGTGCATTTAAATTACATTATTACAAATGCTTGAGTTCCTCATTTATAGGGTGAGGGATGTTCTTTTAAAAGAAATAACGTTGCTCTAAGCAAGAAGACAAACAGCATTTTGCTTAGGGTTAGATTTTGTGGAGAAGTAAAACTCTGTTCTTGTAGGGACTTGCCAACTCTGAGATGGGTGGCTGAAATGTGCAATACCCATTAATTTTAGTTGGTGGTGCAAGTGCAGTCAGTATTCTCCTGTGACTATCAAAGTTTTAGACCAGCTGTGGTTTTGTATAGTTTTTTGTTCTCTGTTGTTGGGTTTTTTTTTTTCACTATTGCTCTTTATTTCTAATAAATCCAGATCCCTGAGAAGGTTAAAAAAGTTTTTGGCCTGTACCAAAAGTTGAAGGGATGGAGTTACATATGGGGAATTCATTTGAAATGTGATTGTGAAAAAAGCATCACTCATTCTAACGCATAGAATAAATGAGGTTTTCATCGAAAAGATGGCAAGAAAGCTTTAATAACTATGAAAAATAAAGGAAGACTACAATGGTGTAATAAATGTGAAGTTGCCCTGTCCCTATGAAGGTCATAAAGACTTTTTTCTGTTGTAATGCAGTGAGATTGAATGCTTTGTTGCATCTGCGATTCGTTTGGGCTCCCACCTGCCATACAGAGGTTATAACTGAAAAAGAAAACAGGCCAGAAAGGTAGAAAAAATGAATGATTAATGAGGAAACGAAAAGGTATAGAAACATTGAGTTCTCCAAAATCCCGAAGTTTTTTATGGAGGAGAACTGGAGTATTTGAGTCCTTGGTCACCTTTCTCACCTATGTCATGCTGAATAGCTATAAAGAAGGAGTGGTAAAAACAGTTGCATTGAATAATTCTGGTGGTCTGTACCAGAAGTGTGGAGAAAAGACGGCAGGCAATAACCAGGTAAGCACTAGGGGTTAAAGTTTCAGCTCTAAAATCTGACCTTGTCTTCTTCTGTCATCATCATATATTTTCTTAGTAATATTTCCCCAGTGTGTAATGAATATAATTCTTCCTTTTATGTATATTGTCAGAATTACGTAATTTATTTCCATGAACGCTGCTTTTCCAATCCCGAGATGAACATTTGCTGTTGTGTACTACATTTCCATGTGACTTTTAACTGTAAGATAACTGTAAAACAAACTGCAATTCATCAGCTGTTCTGGTAATACAAGAGAAAGTGTCATCCTAAACATCTTTCCTGGCAGCCTCCCTGCTTCTGATCTTTCTCCAACCCTAGATTGCTGACCTGTTGGATATGGTGGGTATCTTGATAATGTGAGTAAAGAAAGTTTGTCTTTAGACGAGTGGAGTTTATCTAAGGTGCATGTTGCGTGTATGAAGACACTGTATTTAAAATGTCCAGCCGCCTTATTTTCATCTCTCCTGTCTTTGAATTTGTGTGCAACTGGGATAACTGGAAATATCATAATGGTGTGAACTGTGGTGGTGCCTCTCAGTTAAATGTCGTTGTCACTGCAGTGGTTATTCAAATGGTCTTCTCCTAGAAAAGGAGATTTGGTAAGAAATATTGAATGTGGGTTCTCTGGGAAATGGAAGCTGAATGACAAAACAATCTAACATACATAATTTATTGCACTGCCTCTATAAATGTTATGAGAGTTAACAAAGTATAATCACAGAAATAGAAGAAAGTTGGAAGTAAGAGATAGCTCCAGTGCAGTTTAAAACAGATATTGTCTCTTAGAAGATCTTTTCCATTTGTTAATTTGCTAATTTATTATATGTATCATATCATTAGACATTTGCAGGTTTTTAAGATTGCTGTTGTTATTCCACCAAGTCTTACTTCTTCTTTTACTCCCTCATTACTCTTCACATTCCAGCCAAGGTATATCTTGATTGCCAGGATGAAATATTTCAGGTATTCAGCGTTGTTTACCGTGGCAGTATAGCCAATGCAACAGCTTGTTTTGCTGCTTTCTCTTCTTCCCTGCCCTACCCCTTCCTTCCTCTGCCCTTTCTTCTGCTTGCTCTTGGCTATGCAGTCCTGCCCCAACCTTGAACCAGTTATGAACCATAAGTGAGCTAATTTATATTTCTAACATAATGTAAAGCATATCAAACTTTTTTCTGGACCATTTTCTGGCATTTCAGTGAGTTAAAATGGAAGAGCCTGACAAGTGCTGGAGCAGATCCTGGGCAAGCTGGCTGAGAGCAGGGGGAGAGGTGGGAGGGAAGACTGGAAGCATGCATCTCCCTTGTTTATGGCTGGTTAACTTCAGCTCTCTGTGTATCATATACAGAGCTGTAGACTACTGGACACTATCTTATGGCCTCTTCCATGTCATCATCAACCTACACGTTTGACTGATGGGATCGTGGGCCTGGACCAGGATCTTGGGTAGATGTGGGGAAAAAAATATTGCTTTTCATGTTTGGAAAGGGTACTGTAACCCACAAGTGAATCCTGTGTCTCTCTTCTTTCCCCTGATCTCCTCCCAGGAGGAGGATGTACCTTTTCTTTAGCTGGGGAGTAGCTGTGCATAATCTGCAGAGGGATTTTTCAGTAATGTCATGATAGTGAAGTCTTGCATTGCATCTGTACTTGTTCTGCTGACAGACTGTAGAGGAACTGTAGGTTTGTACAGAAATACCTGGCCAAAACATACCAGTTTGGTGAAAATGTATAGTTTAGAGAGTATGTGCCGGAATGAACACAGCCAGAACTGGGGAGCAAACCCTGTGTGGCACAATGGAAAATATTTCCCCGGTTACCATTGGCATAGTTGTTTCCTTTCTCCCCTGTATGAAAAGTTTTCTCTTCCTAGACTTTGCATTGTATTTCCCTGAAACGTTTCAGCCTCCCTCATGGAAATTATGCAAATGTCAGTGTACGCACATAAAAATATCTGACAATGGCACAAAAAGTACAAGACTAAAATAGGTTTTCCAAAAAAAAAAAAGAATTCTATGTAGCAATGGGAGACCTAATTTCCCTGTTACATATTTAAATTTTTAGGGGATAATTCTGTTTTCCAGTCTGCACCTCATTCAAAAAAATGAACTATAAATTTTAAGGAAGTGGGTGCACAAATTTTGTAACAATGAAGAAAAAACCCTTCAGATGAAAAAGATATTTCATTTGCTGCCCCACATCTTTAAAAACTGAAAGAGTTTTGTTTGTGTTTCAAAACAAGCTGACCTTCTGCAGGGGCCAGACATGAAGCTTTCCGCCAAAGGTGGATGGTTTGGAAAACTCTGAGCATGTGTGAAAAGGGAAACAGTGGAAACTATTCCGTTTTTGGAGCACGCTTGGGTGCTGCAAAGCAGCTATGTAAAAACATCACCCTCTGACTAAATAGGTCTGTCTTTTACGTGTATACTCAGCCTCAGCTTGCTCCCTGGTTCATGTCCTGCATGCAGGTTGTTACAATCACTGCAGTCAATACATAGATGACAGTGTTTTAGTCACCTAGCACTTCACAGCCAATGGCGAATGAAGTAGATGTTATCCCAGCCCTGGCCGTAAGTGGAATTGCAATGCTAAGAGGAGAAGGCTGTAGTTTCTTAATTTCAAAGAAGGAAACCTAGGTGGAGATAGTGTGTATATAACTCAAAAATTTAGGCACAGAGAAGCATTTGCTTTGCAGACTTTTCTCTGCAGATATCTTCCTGCTTCATCCTTCCAGGTGCTTGCAATGTTAGTGGTCCCAGCAATGTTCCTGTGCAAGCAATGCCACCAGTTCCAGCAGTGTTCACAGAATGGTAGGGGTTGGAAGGGGCCTCTGGAGATCACCTCATCCAACCCCCCTGCTTGAGCAGGTACACCCAGAGCAGGGGGCACAGGACCGTGTCCAGGCGGGTTCTGAATGTCTCCAGGGAAGGAGACTCCACAACCTCTCTGGGCAGCCTGTTCCACTGCTCTGTCACCCTCACAGCAAAGAAGTTTTTCCTCATGTTCAGGTGGAACTTCCTGTGTTCCAACTTGTGCCCATTGCCCCTTGTCCTGTCACTGGGCACCACTGAAAAGAGTCCGGCCCCATCCTCTTGACACCCACCCTTCAGATATTTACAAGCATTGGTAAGATTCCCCCCTCAGACTTCTCTTCTCCAGGCTGAACAAACCCAGGTTCCTGTGCTCGCAATGTCCCTGGTCCCAGCCAAGTTCCTGTTGGGGGCATTTGCACAAAGATGGAGCTCTGCAGTACAGAGCTGCCACGCGTGCTAGAGGCCCCTCTGCCCCATGAAATATAGGGGTACCTTTGCCCGAGAGTCTGATGGACAAGGATCAGGTCTATCTTTCATGAGTGTCACTCCAGAACTTCCAGAAAGGAAGCACTGAAACCTTACATTTAGCAAAGCACATGAGTAGTGCCACTAAGTCAATATAGCTTCTCCTAGTGTTTTGCTGATGGCTTGAGGTCCTGAATTGTGACAGGAGCCATCCACAAATGTCTATTTTGATGTAAATATGTGTATTACACATTGCCACATTTATACTTCAGCTTTCCATTAGATTTTACGCTCATCTAAGAACTCCTGAGGTGTAAGAGGCAGGTATAAATGACCTGAAATTGAGTGCCTGTCTGACAGGGAAAGTTAATAGCGTTAGTCGTTGAGGGAACTATAGAAAGAAACATAAATAAGAGCAGAACACTCTGTTCCTTGATCGGTGTCTTGCACTAATCCTGGCACGTGAGCAGTCTACCAACACAAATAACGTTATCAGAACAAGATCTCCAGCCAATAATAAATCACTCCTGGCATTAGCAAGGCTCTCACTGTACAACAATGTGACCTCTACTCAGAAAGAGACTTTATATTCTATCAGAGATGCTTGTATTTGGTAAGAAGAAACTCAAGCCAGTACTTGGGAGATGTACTGCACAGGTTGGAAAAACCAATAGAGACGTGGGAAGGTGTAAATTTATACAGAATACTTATTGATGAGGCTACCTTCCAGTTACCCAGAACAGTTGCAGAGGACAGTAAATGTTTACAAAACACAGGAGAAGTGGGCGGACAGCAGATGCTCAGCAGCATATGGGTTATAGCTCAGAACTGGAGTTTATTGATTGCAAATGGTGGCTCACTGCTAGCTTACGTTGGCAAAGGTAAACCTCTCCATATAAACATGTGTAATACTTGAAAAACTGATTATAGGTAGATAATGGAGCCTGCTTTCAGTTACCAGCATTTCCATCTACAGAAGAAAAAATGTCTTTTCATCTTAAAAACTGTTCGAGAATAACAGTGTAGAAACTCCACTATAATATATGAGACTATCATTTGCCCTCTTTGAAATGAGCTGGATGTGGAAGAACAAAGTTCAGTGTTGTTCTATTTATAGATGTCTCGGTAGCATTGGGGTTTTTGTTGTAACTGAGTGCCTACATGCTATCAGCATCCATCAATGCATTTTAGCTAGATCCCAAACCAGGAGCTCTAGAGTTGTTCCATTTCCTCCTCTGTGTTTTCCAAGCCTTTGTAATCCCAGTTGCAAATTATATCACGAGTTGCCACAAGTGGATAAAGCATTAGCAAGCAAATCAAGATAGTGTTTCCAGCAATAAAATAAGTATTTGATTCAAAATTATTGGCTAGGCTTAAACTCTATTTCCAAGTCAACAGTGGGAATCTACTGACCCTAATGCAAGATGAATTATTACAAGAGCCAGCACAAACATTCAGAGCTACTTAGTTAGAAGTAGCAGGCTGTATCAAAACCAGAGATGAAATACAACATTAAATGCACATACTTACTCTTTATGTACTAAGCAGAAAAAGAAGGGTGTACGGCACACCGGGAAAGCACGACAGAAGAGAGGGAGGGAGGGAAAAGGTAACTTCTATTTTATGCCATGAAATTGCAGCTGACAACACAGTGTATCTATTTGTGAATAGTGTAAATGAACCTGAACCATATGGGGAAGTAAATAAGGGATCTGCGCTGTTAGATGTACAGCTGATGACAGAGGAGATTCCCTGTACTTTCTGTACTGTACAGAGGGGGAAGGAAGGGAAGGTTGCATGAAGGCAGCACCGAGCAGTCAGGATTTCCTCCCCCAGAACTTCTGGTGAATGTCACAGAGCATTGTGTGTTACACAAATAGACATTGCATCAGTGCATAAATTATACATGCACATCTGTGTCAAAAGATCATAATCATGGGTGCAAAACTGGGCATGCAAAAGAAATGTTTCAATTATGGTTGCTTGTAAAATTTTGCTTAGTCTTCCCTGAGTATATGCATGAAGACATGGTCTTTAAATCTAGAATTCAAGTACTGCTTTAATTTCCAAAGACTCTTTAAATGCATACTGTTGTCCTAGTTTGGACACAGCTGTAGCCAGCTCATATCCCTGTCTCTGTGCAGATCATTCACAGGTAGGTGACATATGAAATCTGCACGGAACTGGCTTTTTTTGGTGCCCTTCTGCATTCTCTAGTTTCTGTACTGCTTCGCCGTCGCACAGTACGTCTATAAACATAACCCGCAGTCACCTTTTGTACTTTCTCATTTTCTCCCCAAACAAGAATGGTCTGGTCTGGACTTTGCAGTAATCTCTGATGTACAAGCAATCTATCTCCAGTGATGCAGGAAAGGAGTTGCAACCTCTGTCAACGATCTGTGCTTGCTGGTAGGAGGAGGTGCTGGGCTCAGCCTTATGTTTGAAGGCAAAACTGCAAAACTTTGCACAGACCAAAGGGACTCCGTTATTCACTTAACAAATGCAGAAATGTTCAGTGGCTTCAAGGTGGTGTCAGAGCCAGAGTACCTGAAAAATCCCTGGGTTTCCCTACAGCAGGGATGGCCGGTAATGGGAATGTCTTCCTACCTTCCTGTACAGCGGCTTGCAGCGCTGCTCTTTATCTGCGTGGCTCATGGGCAGGAACTCTTTCAGCTGCCGTCAAACTCTTCTCTTATTCTGAAATTTATCCGTGAGCCAGTTCCTCTGCAGAGCCCACCCACTACCTCTGCAGGGCCTACCGACAGCAGCAAAGAGCAAGCTGGCATTGGGGACCTTCACTTCATAGTGCTTTGCTAAACCATCTCAGAGATTTGTATGTGACTCTAGCTGTTTCTCTGAAAGAATAATTAAAAGTCCTCAAAGTGTTTAAGGAAAACATGGCAAGAATTTAAGTCTTGTGTTAGAAAAGTTGTTTGTATCATTCCTCAGAGAATTTATTTATAAATAATGTTGTCTTACATTAACTTCTTGTGCACCCAGTTGTACCCCATCTTCTTTCTGACTTTTGAAATGTTTAGGTAGAAAATACAAATATATCTTATTACGCTTACTTATTTTCTGCCTCTTGCATTTACAAAGATGCCACAAAGTTTAGAGCTGAAGTACAGCGCTTGTTTAAAAATGTGCAGTTTCAGAGACTCTTGCGTAAGATGTTTGAGTTCTGGATTCTGCTTGCACTTTATTTTTTCTTTCTTTAAATTTTTCTCCTTGGTATCATCCACATGGAGGAGAGCTTTTGTGTGATTAAAAAGTGCTCTAAACCCAACATATTTAGGCCAGTTGCATCCATGTGCTGAGATCCTAAATCAATGTAGATGCAGGTGTGAGATCTGGTCAGTACATTTCAGAAAAAGCTGCCTTTACACTGGGATGGAGCCGGCATCTGGAACAGCTTCCTGCCCAGCTCCACAGGTTGTCCCTGGCAGCCAGAATACTGTGCTGCTAAGTGTGATTAATGCTATTTGTGTCCAGGTTGTGGTGACAACATCATCAAAAAAAACCCAAACCCCAAAAACCACCCAAAACCCCCTGAAAATCTTCAAGCCCGTTCATATCACCACTAATTACATTTAGGATTACACAAAAAAAAGCCCTCATTCGTGAGCCTGACGCTGGCTGCTCTGAATTCAGTACAAAGTGTTGCATCGAGAAGTGAGAGACGCTGGTGCCCGGTGAAGGACGTACAGGCATTACGACACTCCCTGGAGATGTGACGAATGCAGCAGACCATTTTGTTTCTGCACTAATTGTGAAATCACTGCTTTGTCCTCATCGGGGCAATTTTCACCTACTCTTGCAGTAGTCTGTGCTGGTTGCACTTTCTGCGTGACCTTGCTGTGACTGCAGGCTGCCACGGGCTCTGCAGTCCCTGCTGCTGATGGCAGGGTTGGGACACGACTGTCCCCCAGGGACAGTAGCAAAGCCCAGGGACTGTTTCACCAGTTGTGCTCGCACGCGTTAAACCAGCCATAAAGCAACAATGATGCAGTGCCTGGTTCCAGATTTGCATGCAGCTTTACGCTCATATACCACCTCTGTTGACCATCTGCAGGTTTTTCCATGATGTGCCTTTATTTTGGCAGTTTCGTTTGATTCTCTCAGTCTGAAACACGAGGTTAATACATCAAGAGGGGATCCCACCCCCGTCTGTGGGGTTGTGTCCATAAATGGTATTTAGATTTATAAAGTAGAACAGTTGCTATTTTAAGAAGCTGCTGCTGAAAGTCTGTCTCTGACCCTTCACAGCTGGGTCTAAATAATAATTTCTAAATGTTCCACAGTGGTGAGAGTTTGTCACCTTCCAGCAGACCCCTGCACTGGAGCAACAGGGGCTCCAGGCAAAGGCAATGACATTGCACCATTTTATGTTAGTCCTAAACACCCAAAACAATAGGAATTAAGAAGTAAAGACCTTTTAAATAATACGTCAAAGAGGATTTGGGTTGGGGGAGGATGGGGCGGGTATTAGCCTTGTAGTCTTTTGTGCTTTTGTAAGTCGTATTTCAGCCTTTGCTCTGCAACCACAAATGTTATAAACGTGTTTTAAAAAGAAAATTGAATTTGTAACGTTAAACCACAACTGCAAGAACTGAGAGCTCTCATAAAAGCAAAACAGATTCCAGAAATTAGAAATGCTGCCTGCGTACAACCTGCTTT
This sequence comes from Sula dactylatra, assembly GCA_013389905.1. NCBI lineage: Eukaryota > Metazoa > Chordata > Aves > Suliformes > Sulidae > Sula > Sula dactylatra. Next base: position 32,777 of record WEKW01000090.1, read on the forward strand.
TAATCTGCATCTGGTTCTGTGTCTTAAACTTTCACTTTCCATTTTCCCTTGCCCAAACCTTGTCAGATAATCTCACTACAATATATTACTAAATACCCACTTAATTAACATGCCATGATTGTTTTCTGCCACTGCCCTGGTAGCAGTGAAGAGTTATTTCCTCACCACCCTACTTTTACTGCTCCCCTCAGGAAGCTGTGTCACAAGGACGCGTAAGTGCCACCATACTGACATCTGTAGCTGTGCATGATGACATTGCCAAATGAATCAAAAGGGAAGGGCAAATTTCAATATGTATATCCTGGTGTGCAGCAGTGACTGATATGGAAAATATTAAGAAGCGGCATAATGAGTAGTGTATGTGGGAGTGCTGGATGTACATGGGGCTTCGCTAAAAAAAAACCCTCACGCTGTCTGACAGTTGTTTGAATAAGTCTTAAATCTACAGAGCGAGAACAAAAGGACTGCACCTAAGCTTTCCGGGCTGGCTTATGTGAACAGCAAATCAAACAAGCAGAGGGCATCGGGTTTCTATCCTTAAACCGAACATTTCTTTTGGTTTTGTGCAGAATGATGTGCGAGCAGTGAAGGGTGCACCTTTCTATAGTACAGGTGGGATGATGGGGAACTGATGTGAGTCCCCACTCCTGTTGGCTGGAAGCGTGGGAATGCACACAGACACTGCAGTGTAAATACCACTTTCATGCTCGCTGGGACATGCACATAAAGTGTAATCAGCTGCAGGGTTGTTAATAAGCCTGTCGTGGCTTGCAGCACGATAGGTTATCAAAGCCCACTCACTCTGTAGGTCAGACTTGGTGCAGTGCAAACAGCTCCTATGAGAACTATGCACATAGGTTTAATGCCATGTACCATCAAGTATTTGAGAGCTCTGAGTCACTTCTTAACCTTTCTCTCAATCATCTAAGGAGTTGGAAGTGACGAGTTTTGCCACCAAACCCTGCCTCGCCACGTGCTTTCGCCCCAACCCGAGAGCTGATACTTGCGACACCGACATGGAAGGGCATGTAGGGAGCCAGCTCGCTTTCTGCTCCAGAAATGCCAGAGCTGGCATCCTGCTGAGGGTGAGAATGTGTGGGTGAGAGGATAGGATTGCAACACCCTAAATATAGATGGGAAGTCCCCAGCTACACTGCTGCAGGACTACATTCCAGTCTCTGACAATAGAACATGATTTTCAGTCCACGTTTTTCCAGCATGATGCTGGTTTTACCTCTTTCTCAAGTGCCTTGCACTATGCTTGTCAAGCCCCATGTGTGCTAGCAGCTTTGGTGTAATATAGAAGTGCATCCCTGACATAAAGCTAGGCAAGCACTTTCATGTTGGCATGTATGTGCTTGTCTGTGATGTTAAATAAGTTTGTCCTGGGCTTTTGCAGTGGGCGTGCAGGAAGAGAACTTTTAACCACAGTTTTTTACCATTTGTGAACAGCTGCATTTTTGCCCCTTCCTTAGCTGCACAATTCAGCAACTGACAGCACTGGCAGTGTGCGCTTACAAGAGTGTACAGGAGGGACAGATAAAATAGGCAGCTCCCAAATCCTAATTACAACCTCAGCAAAAGCCTTGAGAAGATTTTCAGTTTTGCTTTAACCCATTCCCATTCTTAGATCTGCACATCGTCTGAACCCCCCTTTTTAGTGTGCTCTGCACAGCGGCACAAATTGTTTGTATTGCCTTACTCAGCATGTTGAAGGGGGGAAATACAAGATGATCCCTCTCCTTTCGTGCCCTGGCTGCAAACCCCTGCTTGATGATTTCTTGTAAGCAGACCATCAGCTCTAATAATCACTCAGCCCAATTTTGTTGGCTTTTTGTTTTTTTTTTTAAATCTAGCTAGTCATATATTAAAGCTGGTGATACTTTCAGCCTCTGGATGATCCAGAGTGTAATTACAGAGTGTGCAAGGACGTGCTTCCACTTGTTTGTTTTAGATCTGCCTCCTAGCAGTTGTAGTTGGGTGCCAGATACTTCCCGTACTGCATGAAGTGAGGAGGGTTTGTTTTGGGGTTTTTTTTAACTTCTCTGCACTATTTGCAAAGTTATAAACAGGCCACTCTGCAACCTTTTTTCTCAGCTTAAAGTATTAAACCCCCTCAAAACATGTGTCAGGGAACAACATGTTAAGTCCTTCCTGAGGACGGACCCTCCACCAGCTCCCGGCCTGGTGGAATGAGCATGGATCTGATTTCACAATCCAGGTCTTTCTGCTTATTGTCTTGTTCCCATAGGCTTTTCTGTGGGAAGTGAGTCTCTGAAAGGGAAAGTTGTCTGATGCAGTAACGGGATTTCTCTTAAGCACTTGCTACTGAATGCAGCAGGAGCTCAGGGAAGCCAAAATTGCTTTTGAAAGCTGTTCTGACGTTGCCTGGGGATTTTGTACATCTCTTTATTTTCCATCTCCTCCCAGAAACGTATGGCAATAAAATAAGACCTAGTGTTAAAAAATTGCTGTGGAGTTAGCTCAGGTTTGTTTAAAATTTAATGTGATTTCTGAACATCTCTGTTCCTGGAACCTTACTCTAAATGAAAGTCCATTTTAGCTTAATGTAATTCCCTGAATGGGCTAAACTAAGTAAGGAAAAGACAACTGGGTACCAGCATCTGAATATTTCTATCCTGGACTGGGTACTGTGGAATATTTTATTCCACATTAACTGTTCCAGCAAATTCTCCTGTGAAGAAAATGTTTAATGGAACTGTGGAAAGAATTAAAACCCCTTTCTTTTTCCCAGTAAACTGAAGCACCACTGTAACCTCATTGAATTGCTTCATATTTTCCCAGACTAAAGAGCTGAGAAGGATATTTTGGACAGAAATGTCAAAATTTCTGTTATGCTGACATTTATAAATGCCAGTCTATATACCAACCATCTCTTTTTTGCAAAATCTACTCTGTTTAGATCAGAAGCGTCTTTGGAGTGACAAGCCTCATTTTACTTTGAAAAGCAAGAAAGATATAGCAGTAGCTTGCCTTTTTGTAACAAAAGTATGCCAGCCTTGTTGTATGATGGAGCCAAGTCTAAGCCAGGGTGTATTTCCTCATTTCTTTAAATGTGTCCCCAAAATCTAGGCTATTTCACAAAATGAGGTTTCTCGTCTCGAGTTTCCTGCACTCCCACACAGGGGAACAGGCATTAGGGAGGCTCGAAGATCTTCTCATCATTCACCTACTCCCAAAACTGTTGTTATTGAACATGGTGACTGTTTTTCAGGCAGTGCTTCTGAGCAAATATCTTTCAGGAAACAAAGACAGAAAACTGCAGAGCTGGAAAGCTAGTGTTGGCTGCTAACAGAGGGTAGATCAGGGAGAAAAGCTTTTTAATAACCTGGGGCTGCTCCAGGGGCAGGAGGAAAGGTGCAAACCAAGAGGCTGCCTCTGCTGCCAGGGCTGCCCCATCACCCATCTCCACACCAGGCCAGCTACAAAAACGTGGCAGGTTCTTCTACAAGAGTTGAAGTCACAGCTTTGACTGCAGTTTGCACGTATGCCTAATTAACTCAAAATTAATGGCCCAGAATCTAATACAGCAGTTTTAGTCAATGATACAGAAAAAACCTCCCTTTTATGTTCAGGATAATACTTTTTTCCTAAAACAGTGTTGGTTAGTCCTGAAGATCAAAGAATTGTAAGCAAGTTTAATGTATATATTTCTTTGGCTTTTGTTCCTTGTGCCCATTGTTGTGGCTTTCCTAACATCCAGTATTGTATTACTTCAATTTTCATGTCTTAACAGTTTTAGTTTAATAAATAAATAAACAAACAAAACCCTCCTCATTGTATTTTGCTGCAATTTTACAAAATCCACATACAGATGAGGCCTCAGGTGGAGCAACAAGAAAGGATGAAGTTCATGCTGTGGCTGATTACTTGGTTTCAATTTCATGCTTTTTGGAAAGGCTGAATTGAGGGGAATATCTATTTATTCAAAACAGTTGCTATTTCATTTATATTCTTATTTTAATATTAGAGAGCATTTGGATTTTAAACACAGTCTTTAAAGATGGTAACTCCTATCTAAGCACTAACTGATGGGTAGAAATGTACAATCAGTCCTTGAAATAAATGGGATGATTTCCCTTTGCACCAGATCTAGCTATTAATCAATAATTTGGATACATTACCTAACACCAGTCAGAAGGAAAAATGCTTTTAACGACCTACAGAGCGCACAGGTATCTTGTAACTCACTGTGCTTTATTTTGGCTCTAAATCAAGAGCCATACCAGTTAGCCTTTTGTATCAGCAGAAACGAGGGCAATTTTTGAAGCTGAGGCTTTAAAGAAGAGCTGTAGGTCTTGGAGGGCTTGATCCTCACCCTGAAAGAAAGCAAGACAGCATTAGTGATCACTGAAGTGATGTTGGCTGAGCTTCCAACACCAGCTTGGTTTCAGACAAACCCGGCTTCTTGTGAAAGGTTAATCAGAAATATAAATGCTGACTGTGTGAGGAATCTTTTTGGAAAACACACACCAGATGCTCCCGCCGGGAGGAGAGAGGCTGCTGCGGAGGTTAATGGAAGGAAAATTGTGCTGGCAGTGTGCAGCTCAAGATGTGCCCATCAGTAACTGGCAATCATTCAGTGACATGGAAAAGCTACGTTTTGAAGGCATTTCAAACCAGAAACCTGGCTCCGAGATCATCTCACAGTGATTTTCTGTCCCTTGGATCCAGCTTTTAGTGACCAAGGACAGATTTGGTTCTTTGGTTGTAAAAAGATGACGGAGAAAAAAAGACATCTGACATAGCTGACTTCATTTACTTCTGCCAAAGAGGAAATGTGGGTGAAAAGGATTCCCTGAGTTTTGCAATATTGCAGCTATGGCAGTAAATAGAAACAGTGGTTGGGGAATCAGAGAAGACTGCAAGAATAGAAATAATTATCGTCAGACATCAGGGTCTGGGAAAGGGAAATAACCCGCTACGTCAACTTATCCAAGTCTTCTGGCGTTTCCGAAACTGCAGCAGGGGTCAATCACAGCACTTCCTTGCTTGATCCCTATTAGTGAGTAATGTATCCCCTGCCTCTTTGGGAGAGATTAAACTAGGAGGTATGGGTTATTTAGAAACACATATGTACTCTAAATAAATTTTCAATGAAACTTTAGCAAATTTTAGGTGAAAGTTGAAGCTGTTCATGCAAGAACTGTTAAAGTCCTTGCTTTAATTGGAATTAGTTTGGCCTTCGTCAAAGTGTAAGTCTGATAACTGCAGAAGAAACCATGCAGTCAATAATAACAACAGCTTCAGCTGCTGCTGCTGAGTTGTGCCTGTTTCCAGTAAATCATTTTCTCTTACAGGTAGTGCATGAGACGGGGAGAGTATTTACAAACTACACAGTAAGAAGAAGGGTCAACAGACTAAGTTAAAGTTAACCCTCAACTCAAATATACTGAATTCTTGATTAAGTAAGTCTGATCCTAACTAATCTTTGTGAAGATATCACTGCTTGGTGGTATTGAAATACTGTAGAAAGCAGCAAATTCAGTTGGCTACCTTAACCACTGGTAAAACTGGCTCCTGGCAAAGGATTTGTAGCAAGGAGTTATTCAACTGATATTTGCCTTATAAACATCCATATGGTACTTGTAGACAGTGTTCCCTATTCCCTAACAGCATGGGTTTTACTTATTCTGGGAGCAGCACTCATCACTGGGCAGCCACTAAACACATGAATGTGTAGTGCTGGAAGATATGAATTTGCATCACTGCTTCTCTAGCTCTATTTGGAAATCAGCTAAGCTGCTCTTGGAAAATGACGGTGCTGAGCAGCTTTGTCCATTTACACTTTTGCCCATTCGCATTATGCCAATGACTCAGATCAGGTCACGTTGCCAATGTACTAGAGTTATTTTCAGGCCATAAACGACCCTTGGACCTCCCAACAAGGCTGATCAGCATCAGTAGGTATTCAGGTGATCTGTAACGTGAAGCTATTTATTGGATGTTAAACCAGCCAACGAGCCTATCACCAACCCAAGATGGCCCTTCCCTATTTGGGCATCACCACCTTCACAGCTTTACCGGTGATATCTACCATTTGAACATTGCTCCCACAGTCTCTGAATGTCTCCTGATGTGCTGCTGTGTGACTGGTCTGGCTGGGTTATCAAGGAAGGAGGGGCAGAAAATCAGCAGTGTTGTTTCCAGATGCATGGCATTCCTGGCGAGGAGGCTGGTGATGCACCAGAAGAAGGTGGAGGAGGAGTGCAAAGGGGAAAGTATGACAAAACAGTGATGAGGGACCTGAACCTTGAGGTTGATCAGACCTACCTTCCTGCATATCAGGCCATGGGCCCCACTAGCATGTTCCTTTCTTCCCCATCGCCCTCATGTAGTGGCTGGGTGGTTGCAGGGTAGGTCAGAGCAGCAATCTGATCCCATGGAAAACAAACCCACCAAGAAAAGAAAAATTTCCTGCCCAATCAGCTTGCTCATCCAGCTCTGCAGCAACTGCACAGCTGCTAAATCAGATGTAAGGGCAGTGAGGGACGTGCAGGGACTGGTGAAAGGGAGGGAGCAGGGGAGAACAGCTGTCCTGCTTCCCGGTAAAGCAGCTGCCGCTGGTACGTCATACCAAAGCGCAGCGTGAAAACCATATCCTTCATTTGTCTGAGCAAAATTCCCTGAATTGGTGCAGCTAACAACACCCAGCTCGGCCCGTTGGAAAGCTCACTGAGGAATGCTGATGCTGTCCCAGCAAAGGCACATCCTGTGCCTTGTCAGGCACCCAGTGTGGCAGTGATGGGAAGGATGTGACCAAACAGCTGTCACCCAGCTGGCAATGTTGCTCAAGGACCCTTGATATGCATGTTAACAGCATGTTGAGATTTAAAAAAAAGCTACCCAAATGTGTCTGGTTTTGGTAAATTGCTATTAAAGTAACCCTGTGTATCCATTTGTGGTTGTATCAGTTCTACAAGTGGCTTGTTCCAGGAAAAAGTGATTTGGGCTGTACTAACTCCCACAGGCACAAGCTACACTCTGTTGTCAGTAAAGGAGCAAAGCAGCTGCATTATTTCTGTCCTTGGGGAGTGCAAGCAGTGATGCTTCTGCCAGGTCCTCTTGATCTGAGGGGGGGAATATTTCCTATCTGTTGGCAATCTGCTATCAACTACACCCACGCTTCCTTAGTGACATTTCATCCACACTCCTCTATTGTTTGTGGCACTAAAACCTCATGCAAACCCTGCAGCTGACATGTTCTTTGCCTGTAAATAGTACTTTGTTCCCCTTGTATTTGTTTGTTTCTGGTGGCATCAACTCCCGGTCCTCCCGTTGTCACCAGCAGCTCCTGCCCGAGACCAGCCTTCCCCGAAGGGCAGCTGCAGGGCCGATGCTCCACCAGCCTGCCTTACTCAGAGGAGCTGCTGCTCCTTGGACATTATTTCCTAACTTGTCACCTTGTTAATGACTGCCATCATCATTAGTCACTTACTAATTCCTAGTGGAAAATATGTTCAATGCAGACTCCCCTCCGAGTCCGTACTGATTCTACCTGCTCATGTGCGAACAGGGGATGACTCTCCCCTCCCGCTGAATCTGTCACTCGGTGGTGATTCATGTGGCTGAAGCAAGTGCTTGGCAGGTTTGTTCTGGTGGCCAGCCAGTCCCTCTACAACGTCCTGCTTTGACCATGCTGCCTGCCACGCATCAGCCCTGACGGAAATGCTCTGTCTTCTCTAGGAAAGCCACTTCCCGTGCCAAGGGTGCTTCTCTGTTGTCTCTTCAATCCCAGTACTCCTGTAATTATGATAGACTGCTGGCTGGAGTCCTACTTTTGTTCTAAGAGCATACTGGTGACTGCTGAAGTGGTGTTTCAGAGGGACTCACTTTACTCTGAGGTTTCTAGGTGCTACTTTTGGGAGCTGGCTATTACAACCCAATTATAGCCATACTCCCTGCTTTGCTGTTTCAGTTACATTGCATTAGCTGAGTTCTTCTGGATGCTCTAGATTGGTATTATTTCTCTGCACAAAGCTGAGGATCTCCATTTACTCTTTCCTAATATATCATTTTGCCTCTTATGTATGTCACTTAACTAATCAGTGATTTTGTTTCCCCATGTCTATCACAGAGTGAGGCAATGGTGGTTAACCTGCTGGTGGATGTAAAACCCCTTGCTCGGAAGGTGCTAGAGAAGGGCTAAGGTATTCCCGGCTCCAGTGCTGCTGGTTAGCTGTGCAATACTGATGTTTCACCGGGCTGGTTATCTCTCTGTAAACTCTTAGCACTGCAGAGGGCACAAGTTCAGTGGTGTACTATGATTATTTGACACCACATCCAACACCTTGCTGAAACCCTTGATGGACACTGTAAGAAAACAGACTTTGCTCAACTAGGTTTTATGTAATAATTACTCTGGGTTAAATATGACAGGAATGTTGCAGGGCTGGTGCATTAGCTGGGATGTGGGGTACAGCCTGTATAGTTGCTGCTTGGTGCTCCTTTCAATACTAGACATTGTCATTCATTAGTTTGTTGCCCTGATAAATGTTTCGTTTTCCCACAGGAGGGAGATTACTAAGAGAGAATAACTAACTGCTTTGTGATGGTCAGTAGAGCTGATTAAAAAATATACTTTTTCTGATTCCAGCCATGAAAAGGCAAGGCAGTTAGGAGCCACTTTCAGGACGTTCCTCTACAATTAGCAGCCTTGAGAAAAATATAGAAGATATTTGCTAAAGTTCTTGTGTGTGTGGTGTAGATATCTTCTCCAGAAGTTATAGTGCATGAGCACACCAAGACATAAGCGACCTTTCAGTGTGCGAAGTCTGCTTGATCCAGAGCACAGCATATTTTATGCCATTGTAATTTTTTGTTTTTATAAGGACACATACGAAAGGATAAATGGTTTACAAGTGTGTTTCTGTTTCAGAACACCACTCCATAAAAATTGTGTGCTCTTGTATTTCCTCAGAGCCAAAGAGCTTCATGACATTATTATGCAAGTGTAACATTTTAGATTGTGAAGAAGACAAACTTGGATGGGGGCAGTGAAAAGTAGAAGGGTGGTTGGCTGGAAGGGAGGGCTGGTGCTCTTCAAGCCATTTCAGATTTTTTATCCAAACACTTGGCTTAAATGTTGATCTCCAGGAAGATGATCTGTTTGTCTCCTAGGTATTAAATGTCCAAATTCCACTGCTTCATTCTGGACGTGAACTTTCTATGGCATAGTGTGAAGGCCTGTGCTTGGTGGCCACTGCCAGCATCAGGAGGGTCTCTGTGGCTGAGTGAAGCTCAGTTTAGCTGGGAACTGTCCTAGGAACCAATTTTCAAAGGAGATATGAAGGCTGATGCCAAGTACTGTTCTTGCACTTGTATCCACCTTTTTCCAAATCTGCCTGCTGGCAGACTCTGATGCTCTGGAGATTAATCATTACAATTCGTGACGTTGTTTTACAGCACCAAAGACCCCCACAGGCAGCTCTGAGGCACAGAGCACACTTAACCTAGCGAGAGACCCACAGAGGCCCTGTGAACCTTTGGGAAATTGCTCTGAAAAAAGCTCTGCCACATGGACTCTTCCAGTGGTTGGGAATATTTCACTTGCCAGACTATGGCAAGTAACTGCCAAGGATTTAAGCTTCTCAGCATTAGTAAAGCATGCATACAGCGGCGAGTCTTGGGGGGAACTGAAGCATTTTTGAAGTGCCTTGTAGGTGCAATAGCTTCTGACAGGATTGGGAGCCCAGGCCCAATGAACAGTTAGCAAATATTAGTTGTAGGTACCTGGAGAGGGCGAGGTAGTGTATTGTTGCTTTAGTGCTAGCAAAAGAGGCATCCACTGTTCCTTCTTCGCTGACTTATGGAAAGAGTCATATGGATGCTGAGCTGACTCCTGGCTTAGTCAGATCCTCAGAATGACAGACTTGACCCTAACTTACCTTAGAGACATAACCTAGTTGTCAGAATTTCAGCTGAAAATTAATTTGGTCCCTTTGTGTTAGGATAACCCATCCTCTTCCCACACCCAGCTCTGTAGAGTGTCTTGGGTTTTCCTCTAAAAAGATGAAGCCAAGAGGCTTTATCAGAAAAATTCTGTACATTTTCCATGGCTGCCTATGTGTTCATACAGGCATTAGCCTGTTGAAACGTGTGATCTCCACAGCATCACAAAAATGTCGCAGTTGGATCATGTAACTATGTCACTCCCCCTGCCCTCCAAAAGCTCTGTGACTATCTGATCCTAAGGTCACAGCTGATCTTTTCCTCAGCTTTCAACTGTGACCCATTTATGCTGCATATTTATCTGGCACTTCCATCTCGAAGGGCCACTGCTGCTGAAAGAGCTGACCTTTCCTTTTGAAAATGGAAGGACCCTGCTCCAAAACCCAGCAGCAGGGAAGATGAGTGCAAAAGCGAGGTTTCAGGCTGTCAATGGCACTGAGTGTGGCTGGAAGGGTCTGGCCTGCCTGCCAGCCATTCCTCCCCTTGCTTGGACGCCTGTTCGCAGCCCACAGTGGGTATCAGGGAAAGCCAACAGCAGGAACCAACCGCAGCCAAGTCAGGAGACAGCTCAACTTTGCAAACAGACGTATTCAGGCTGGGCGGCCGCCAGGGAGGGCAGCCACACACGACAGATAATCTCTCTGACGCAGTACAAAGCCTGCTGAGAGCTGGGGAAGCCTCCAACATCTGCACATGCCACAGCTGTGATGGTCCTAGGACAGCGGGGATGGCTCCCCCCGGCGCTCCTTCGCCTCCCAAGCTCAGCCCCATCAGCTCCAGCCGGTCCCAGCAAAAGGGTTAATCCTGTCAGCCTTCAAAAGCAATAGCTGAAACAGGAGGGTGCTAGCGCAGGTCCCTGCTGACCCTCTGCGGTGCATGTGCCCTGCCATGCTCCTGTTATTTCCATCTCCTTTGGACATCCACAAAGGCGAAGGAACACGCCAGCTCAATGAACAGCCTGCTCTGCTCCTGAGAGCCTTTTCCATATCGGACAGCTGCCTTTCCAAGCCCTATAAATATTAGATTAGTACCACGTCCCCTGAAAGCCCAAAGTCAGGCTCCCAGCCAAGAAGCCATGGAGCTGTTCTCTGGCCTAAACCCGTAACTCAGAAACACAATTTATTCCATGAGATCCCAAGTGGCAAAACTGGCAGGGAAACAAGTACTAATTTCTGTCAATTATATTATCTTGAGTAGAATATTTAATATTTTTAATAGAACATCATTTAGTTGCTGCTCATGAGTACTTTGTAGCTGTCGGAAACTCTGATCTAAATGATTATTTTAATGAAAGATTGCCAAAGGACTTACATTTTAAACTCCTACATAGGATAACAATGGGACTATTTCCCCAGGGTTGCTGCGCTGGCCAGTCATCATCTGCCAGTTACGGCGCTTGGCATTGATAATGCCAATTAGCAGATCTACAGAACTACACAAGGCTGACTTCTGAGGGTGTTCACCACAAATCCAACTGCAGACTCTCCTCAGAAATTTAGACTGCTTTGGGGTCATGAGCTGACAGGCCCACACAGCTAACACAGTAACCCTCAGGAAAGGGCTCCTTCATATTTGTGTCAGGGCTCTGAGGGCACTAATGGCCTTGATTGCCCTGAGCAGCCCTACCTGGACCCGCACCCACACCTGCTGCCCGTCAGCCAGGGGGTCCATTTAAGCGCAGCCTTGAGAACCTTCTCTTTCCCTTGAGCTGTGCTGTGGGTGCAGCCTTATATCCAGCTCTCCCCCCTGCATGGATCAAGGACATGTGTTGCAGTTTGGTCTGTCGCCAGCTCTGTTTCTGGCCTGTGTCTGGGATGGACCTTGGGTTGATGCAGTAGCCTTGTTTCCAGTCCTGTCCCCATCTCCTGCTGCTCTCTGGCAGTTTGTTCCTGGCACGTGTGAGCCCGTAGGAACACTAGGTATTGCTGCCCTGGTGGGATAAGGAGGAGCCATTGGTAATGTTTTGCCACCTGAAGCAAGATGAGTTTGGGATTCTGTTCCAGATTCCAACCAGTTTTTCCTACTTGAATCGCAGTAAGTCAAATTTAAAAAAAAAAAATCCATGAGGATCCTAAAACTACTTCTAAAGGTCACTTTTTTGCTCCATGCAAGTTGCCAAGTTATGAAGTCTTGTCCAAGAAACCCTTCCACGTGCATATACGCATGCCTATAAAGTATTTTAAACCGTCATTAGTGTCCCCTTTTCCAAACAGAGATCTGGAATTTCAAGTGGAAATGCAGATTTTATTTATAGTCTTGGTGTATTTTTCAGCTACAACACATAAATACATGCAGTAAGAGCCCTGCATTTCAGTTTGTTTACTGAGTGGCATTGCTTTCCCATTTGGCTGGAGTGGTGAGTCAGCATTGCTGTTGTGCTCACCCTGTTCTCAGACATCCTCCCCAGCGTTCGGGCCAGAGGGCGCTTGCTGAGGGTCAGCTACTTTGGTGTTGTATTTTAGGAGACTCCTTTATGTGTTGCCTTCTTGATAGCATGGAGGACTCTTCTTCAGATTGCCCTATGCTGCAGTGTCAGCACAAGCCATTAAAAAACCCAAGCTGTTGCTGGATCCAGACAGTTGAAACTCATGACCTAGTTTCCCAAAATCATGAGATTGGCTTAGAAAACTAGATCTATTTTTTTAAGTGGGTGCATGGTCTTTGCATTAAGTTCTGGTTTGGGGAATTACTAGGGACAATCTAGTTGCAATTTCAAATTTTCTTCATAAGGGTGAGAAATGTATTTTTTGTGATATGAAAGTAGGGGAATCACTTGGCTCTAGCAGATAAGAAAAGCACCAAATATTGTGAGTCTGGTTTAAAATCAGTGATACATGGAAGTTAAAGTTGCTGTTATTGCAGATTTGCTGGTGTTTTTCAGCAATTCTAGATCCCCAAACTCTATATGCCAACAGCAGTTATGTTAGCAGTGCATTAACTGGCATTGACTTCCTTGGGATCAGCCAGGGCTCATTGTGCAGCTGAAGGCTGTACCAGCAGAGCTGGGATCCTTTCCGGCTGTCCTCAGCTCTTTGTAGCAAGTCCTTTCTCTAAAAATGCTAAGCTTGTCTACAGACTTTTTCAGGACCTGTGCTCCTTTGCAGCTATGGTTCCTGGAACATAGTTACCCATCAGGATCCCTTCTCCTTGTTTTCCTGCCCAGGTGGCTGTCAACAGGGATATGGGCTGGAGCAGTTTTATAACCTGATGGAAGCTCAAAAAAAAAAATCACTGTGCTCTGGCCAGCTGCTTTGCAGCACCCTCACCTTGGCCTGCGGGATCCCAGCTCTGCTGCCCGCCCTTTGCTATTCCCAGATGGGTCATTTCCCTTCCACTGTGGTGAGTTCAGCTGTGTGCAGCCCAGTGGGACCGGGGTGGGAGGGTGAACTGTTCAGCTAGGCTGTGGAGGAATGAACAGTTTATTTGTTGCCATTGGATACTGATACTGGAGTACCAGTTTTAACTGCAGCTGTAAGGCTGCCCAGAGTACAGAACCAGCATCTCTTAAAGCAATCAGTGGGTTTGTATTTCTCCAGGAAATGTTCACAGCAATCTTCTGGGTTGCAGCACTCCCAACATGCCTGTAGAGCCCTTTTTCTGTTGAAGCTTACCCTGGGAGTTGGGAAAACAGGGCTTTTATCAAAAACTGGAAAAGCAATAATTGGAAGGAATGTTGTGTGCACACATGTTGCATTTTACTAAAAATAAGACTATTTTTTCATGTTGATACATCAAACTCTTTTACTGCAAAGCTTAGCCTTGAAACCAGGGCTCTCGGATGCTGCAGACAGACCATGCTGGGGACTCGACATGGCTTGGTTCGATACCCCGGTGGTATGTTCTGTCGAAGCTATGGAGCTGCCTGCACAGACTTCCTAAAGGCCAATGTTCATGATTCAAATCTTAAAAATATACAAGAACTACCCTCAGGCAGTGATGCCCTACCTAACGGCCCCACCTCATTTCCCCTCTGAACTACATAGTGTGCTATAAGTAGTTCTGGCACCTGCTGAAACTAGAAATGTTTCTTTCCCTGAATCCAGACACCAGCAGTGGTTAATTACCACATCCCAAATTGCCACAGATTAACGCAGCTTCAGTGAAGCTTCGTGGAATTATTCCTGCCCTGGCTCTGAGTCATTAATAGGTATAGTTCTGGCTGTTGTGTGCTCTTCAAATTATTTTGTTAGATTACAAAAGCAATTATCAGCTGAAATCTGTTTTTCCTGATTAGAAAAAAACCTCTCTGTTGCAGTAAATTATGGGGCTGAGTTTTTCTGGTGTTTGTTTTATGTGGATTTAACCAATCAGTGAATTTAGCTGTAGAAGAGCAAGCTCTCACAGCCCCAGAAACGGGGCTATATCAAAGTGGGGGCTGTACCAAATTTGTTTCTTTCCTTGTATAGAGGTAGTACAATAGACAGGTATATCTACACACTGCTATATAACCTGCAATATGTATATATATGCATGCATGAGGTGGATGCTTTTGAACAATCTCTGGATATGGAACCAAAGTGGGAAATCCTGTAGTTAGAATTTCTTGGTGCTTGGAGAAGTGGACCATTATAGAAGTGACTGCTTTGGCTATATGTGAAATAAACAATTAAAGCTGTTACCCAAGGAGTGGACTCAAAATAGCTGGAGCTGGGACTTAAGCAGAGCTAGAGTTCAGATCACAAAACTGAGTTAGGGCTTACAACTGTGGGACTGTTCCAGAAATACTGCTTTTGGATGGTGTCAGTTAGAAAAATTGACATGGAATAATGATGACCAGTAACTTTCTCCCTAAGAAGTACTCACCTAGCAGGGAGTTAAATGCTTACATTGTCATTACCTCTCCTGACTCTACAGGGGGTTTACAGCCTGATACTAAAGACCCCTAAGCCTTTTTTGAAGCAGAAGTCTTGAGCAGGAACAACCATGCTACCTCTGTACTACTGGTCCCTGTGTCCTGCATAGCATCCTGTGACCTCCAGCAGCAATACCGCTGCTTGTGGCTGCTTCACTGGCCTGTTGATGCTTTCTAGTTGACCTGTCAAGCATGTCTGGCCATAAATGTGCCTTGCACTGCCTTAGAGATGGGGGATGTGAGCTGTTCAGCTTTCAAGCTCTGAGCATTTTTATTCTGTTTAAAAAAAAAAATACAAACCCAAACAAAACACTTGACTGGCAGATTAAGAATTAACTGCTTTAAAATTAGCCCTATATTAAGATAACACCCAGGACACACATTCCTGATACTCTGGAGTTTAGTGCCAGATGGTATAGCTCCGTGTGTGGAAAACAAGTTAAGCAACAAAAGAAACTTTCTATCAAAGTAGTTTATTAAAAACAAGATGACTTCACTGAAGCTTGCTGGCCTCAAGACAGAATTATAACATTACTGCAGCATTCAACACAATCATACTCCACACATAAATATAATACTATATAGCTCCTGTTCACCTTGGCCAAGTTTTGCCCTCAGTCTGGCCTTGTGCAGCCGTGCCGCCCCAACCCAGTCTTGCATATTTTAGTTGCAGAACCTGTTCCTCTGGGAACTGAGTCACATCCCTTCCTTACTTCAGGCTGCACAGTGCTGTTACTGTTTGGAAGTTGCACAGAAACCCAACACATCTCTTTGCGGCTAGAGGCAGTCTTCAGAACCTGTGTGAACATACCAAGTGACTGACAACAGCAACACTGGTTGATATTTAGGAAAAAATAAATATGTAACCAATTACTCAAGTTGCTGCACAGAGCAGCTTCCGTTTACAAGAAGGAAGCTCTGCTCTGACCTGCTGCATCACCACCTCAGCAGTGACAGAAGGACCCTTACACTGTACTGTTTGGTCTAATGCATAGAGTCACCTTTCACTGCAGCACTCTCAGAAGTGCATTGCCAGCAGCTGGCTGGCACACTTCTGCCATCACCTCTGAATGCCCTCCAACAGCGTCACTCCTTGCCATCAGCTTTACACCAAAGTCAGTATTTGTCCTTGCGCTGTGGCAAGCAGACTGAGCACTCGGTATCTCAGTCTTTCAGGTCAGGATGCTGCCGTGAACTGTGGTTTGCTTCCTCATTAGCCGAGAGGCTTCTTCTCGCTCTTCTCCATTGCTCAAGTCCCCTGGGCCACTTTGGTGATGGGCGTCTTCTTGCACAGCTCCTGATAGAATTCAGATTCCAAAAACCGTGGGTATGAGTTATTCTCCATTAAGCTGTAAACCCTCTTCTGTGCTGCACTGAAGCAGGTATGTGTGGCTTCCTGAATATTCTGTGCAATCATGTTCTTGGTTTGGAAGTCTATGTTTATCTGAAATACAAAAAAAAGGACATTTACTTCTGAGAACTGAATTCAAGTAAGCATAATGCACCATAAAATTTCTGAAGAGGTAGAAAAGGAAAGACCCTATTGCTACAGGGTTAAGTTCATCAAGTTTCCTTTAAGAAAATTCTTCACTTTAAAAAAATTTCATATATACTGTCTTTCAGTGCTAAACTCAAATACAGTACAGGTGTTAAATGCGACTGCTCACTTCCCAGTTAAGACGGAAACTCTGAAATACTGCTTGTGCCGTTTATTAACAGTGAGGTATGTACAATGCAGTATGGCACCTTTATCTTAAAGTGTGTTCAGAGAAATAAAGAAAGGCTGTAAGAACTGAGAACAGGGCACTTGAGCAGTTTTAATTTACCTCTTTGGGAGCCTCCTTTTCAATGAAGTCATTGTAGATTTTTTTTGCTTTTGATGTCAGCTTCTGGGGTGACTTGGTTTTCTTGAAGTCCTCACAGGCCAACCAGAACTCAATGTTCTCTTCACAGAACTCAGACTTCAGAAAAGCTCGGAAAGCTGCAAGACCATCTAGGAAAAGAAAAAAATAACACACATCAATTTACTGTTTCCGGAGTCTTGAATTCACCTATTGTCACATCTGTTTCTACCAAAACATTTTGCTGTAGTTC
The DNA here is from genome assembly GCA_013389905.1 of Sula dactylatra. Classification (NCBI taxonomy): domain Eukaryota; kingdom Metazoa; phylum Chordata; class Aves; order Suliformes; family Sulidae; genus Sula; species Sula dactylatra. Next base: position 49,695 of record WEKW01000090.1, read on the forward strand.
TGGTCTGGCTGTTTCAGGGATATCATAGCAGTAAAAAAAAATTCCACATTTATGTATGCAAACAAATTAACCCTCTAACAGCTTGGCAGGCATCACTTTGAGTTAGTCATTTTTTAGGTGAGCACAAAAAGTGAAAGCCATTTCTAGTTGGTATGTCCCCTTTTGTGATGCCTACATATATACTAAAAAAACCAAACCAAAACAAACAACAACCCTCTCTCTAGATGGGATCTCCTGTGTTAACCTTTACACAGGAGTAAATATTTATGACTGTGCTACAAGCCTCTAGAATACTTTTTTGCAGTGGAAAGGATGACTCAAGTTCAAAGAGCAAACGGTAATATTATTTCTTAGTCTTTTTGCTCTGCTGTTGAGTGCTTTTCTCTGTAGAGATACAGTAAAACCCTGGGATCATTGAACTTCTGCATTGCAGAATCCTTCCTGAGTAACGTGAATGCATTTGTCTTGGTTAAGCAGTAAGCTCAGCGACTAAATGCTCTTTTCACATTTGGCAAAGCCAAGCTGATAAGTATGATTTCAACTACAGGGGTTACAGGAAAAAATCCACTACAACGAAGCATTCTTGATGTTTTAATATTAGTTTACAATTTTTTTAAAGGACACTGCTATGAATTTTTGGCTTTTAACAGTTTAAAGCATTTCACTTTCAAGACCAGAATCAAAGCTCTTCACATTAGAAAGGTGCAATGCTGACATGCAAGGAAGCAAGCTCCTACAGACATACAAACTTCACCACCCCTTTGCTCTTGAATGTCTTTTTTTGAAGACAAACTTACATTTGTTAGCAAGAAGTTCATCAAAGGCTTCAGCCCACAGCTGGGCTTCCTCAGGGGAAGGTCTGCACAAAGAGATGGCCAACGTTAGACTCCATTGCTCCAGCTTTATTGTTTCTGTAAAACACCTGAGCTCTTTAAACAAAGTATCTTTCTCGTAACTTACCTGAAGTAGGTGCGGTGTTTCCCCACTTTCTTAGATGTCATTTTAGTAGAATTGGAAGAGTTCTGCAGGAAGTAGCTCAGTCTCGTTTTCCAATCTTTAATGCTGGAAGAACAAAGAAGAGAGCGCACGTTAAAAATGACGACTCAAGAAGCTTCAGACACCAGCCCCTTTGCTGGCGAAAGCTGCAGAAGTTCTCCACGCATTGCTTTGCCCATCTGCACCCAGAGCGCCTGTCTGGGGGCAAGAAAACTATCCTCCCCTCGCCTAAAGGAGCGGGCTCGCCCGCCAGCCGCTGGCTAGCGCTAGCCGAGGCACCGCCGCAGGGGGCGGAGGTGGGCAAGCGCCCACCGACGGCCCGGCTCCGCGGCTGGAGTCCTCTG